>JBAMHV010000023.1:5284390-5321096 GCA_037177535.1 Pseudomugil gertrudae
AGGAGCCAGATGAGGTGGCTCGGGCATCTGGTTAGGATGCCTCCTGGACGCCTCCCTGGTGAGGTGTTCCGGGCACAGGAAGAGGCCCCGGGGTAGACCCAGGACATGCTGGACTGATTACATCTCGCGGCTGGCCTGGGAACGCCTCGGGATCCCCTCATATGAGCTGGTGAATATGGCTGGGGAGAGGGAAGTCTGGGCTTTCCTCCCCCGACCCGACCTCGGATAAGCGGTGGAAAATGGATGGATGATATATTTTACAGGAAAAACACTTTCTGTTACACTTTCTTTCTTCAAAACCCATAAATGTGTAGTATTTAACCTGCTTTGACCTTTTTAAGTGTGATTTTAAACCTCCATAAAATGAGTGTGTTATTTGGGATGAGCCTAAATAGAATGCATTATGGGGAATCTGTTTATTTTTTTATTTTTTTTTTTTTATGAACGTGTACGAGGACTTTATCGCTTCATTCTTGGACTGACGAGCAGTTTTGGATTTCCAGGACAAATGTCTTTAACTTGTTTAACAATCTTAGTCTTCCACATGAATTTCCATCAAACATGAATAAATGGCTTTTGTGTTTCTTCTGCAGAATTACATCCCCAGTCAACAGGACATCCTTCTTGCTAGGAAACCCACCAAGGGTATCCACGAGTATGACTTTGAGATCAAGAATGTTCCCTTCAAGATGGTGGATGTGGGAGGGCAGCGGTCAGAGCGGCGGCGCTGGTTTGACTGCTTCGACTGCGTCACCTCCATCCTCTTCCTCGTGTCGTCCTCAGAATATGACCAGGTAAAACAAAGATGTCTGGGTAAAAAACATACTTCTTTTAGCAGAACGCTTTCAGCATCTGTCTTTATGAGGGTATCTGAAGTATTCCCATACTGCTAACTTTGTCTTTTATTGGGGGAAGAAACGGGTCCACCCCACTCAGCCACACACCACAGGTGAGCGTCCATACGCTCTAACCTGCACACAGCTCAGAGTATACCTGACTTGCACACTCACCCTGCAGTTTATAATGTATAGAATCATTGCAGGCATGGTGTCATGGCATGACGTTGAGTGTAATGGCAACTTTTTCATACCATGCCTTGAAACAGGGACATACCTACTTGATATTTGTTTTTCTTACTGTTTCTTACTCCAATTTTCTACCTCAGACTGTTTTATCTGTCATTTAGACTTGGCTTTTTTAACTTTTAGGCACCAATATAGCGTCTGCATGTCTTTATCTGTGATATTCCTCTTTCTGCTACTTCACAAAAATGCATAAATTCCACTTTAAAGTTTGCAAGAGTTTGTATAAATTTAAAAACCATGGCTCCTTGGCATCCACTGTGAGTTGTCTTATTATTCACCATTGCTTGTTTAACCCTTTTACTATCATAATAGATATATTAAATAAATTAAAACAAGAACAGTTTGAATGATTGCACGTGCCATGGTGTCCGTGAGGTAGTAATGTGATTGTTACTGAACTCAAGTCAGAGTTGGGGGGGCTCTGAATCCGGGCATTTACTACCAAAGACAGCAAAAGACCCACGCCCTCAGAGTGCACACTGACACAAACTGGCCCTTCATATCCGCAGACTCATAAAATGAGGCAAAATACTCAAATATGGCGGCAGCACGGGCTTTTTATTATTATTATTATTATTCCAAATAATACTTGAAAGGAACATTTCGTCGTTAACTGATCTGAAGGCAGCACTAACAGTATTCTCCTCACTAATTAGGTGAACATTACAATTATCTTTTATTTTGAAGGAGCACAGTCACACATGCATTACGCTCTCCTAACGTCACATCATGGCTTCTGATAAACAAGAAAGAAACTGTAGTTAAATGCTGTCTCATGGGCTGCTTTCTTCATAGTGATGGATAAACTTTTTTTGCGCTCTCTCGCTCTCTCTCTCTCTTTCCCACCTCGGCTGAGCAACACTGGTACATTTACTTTGACCAGTGCTCATTTTTATTCCTGCTGCCAGAGCACTATTATTGCACTAAATAAGACTATAATAAACAGTAATAATAAATAATAAACAAAAACCTTCCCTCCTGTAATTCAGAAGTTTTTGGGGTTTTTTTTTTAATTGAGTGGTGAACAGTGTTGGGAGTAACGGCCTTTAAGCATAACGGTGTTACTAACTGCATTATTTTTATAGTAATGGAGTAATCTAATTAATTACATTTCCCATCGTTACAACGCCGTTACCATTACTAACAATATAAAGTGTTGCGTTATTATAATTTGAGTGAACGCAGCACAGCGTGTCAGGCTTTCTGACAGCCACACATCAGCTGCAGGAGAGTCTGTGATGATCGATGACACACTTGTAAATGTGATGATGATTGGCTGGATGGGCTGGGTGGGCGGATACCATGAGTGCTTAGGCTGGCTGGTTCACTCACTGTATGCTACAAAGGCAAAGACACTGTGTAGTAAGTAGCGTTTCTGAACTGGACGTACCGACACTGCTTCATACTGAGTGAAATTAAAGGCAAAAATGTTTATGTCACATGTATCTTATGCCCAGTAAAAAGATTTTATCCACATCTTGTCTCAAGCAACTCAAACCTTATGACCTCACACCAACACACATTTAATTTTATTTTTAGTACTTATTTTTTGGATATTTTATTTCAATCTGTTGAGTTTAAAAAAACAAATGTTTTTAAAATACTTATCTAGTTTTGTTTTTGTTTTTTATTATTCATTTGGTTACTAAAGACATATTTAATCTCATAGCTATTATATGTAATAGCATATTGGAATAATAATGTCCGTTACTTTGCTGGGGAACTAATTACTTTTACTGTATGGTAACTGAGTTACTAACTCAATTACTTTTTGGGAAAAGTAATTAGAAACTATAAGTAATTACTTTTTAAAGTGATATGCCCAACACTGGTGGTGAATATTATATACTTCCTGTCGGCCTAATTCATCTGAGCATGTGTGGTTAATGTAAAAAAAAAAAAAACGGTGGTTTGGTGGAAGTCTGCTGGTGAAACTTGGATGGTTTTGTTGCTCCGTTGACCTAAAACTCATGTAGAAACATGTTGAACCCATCCATCCTCTTTCCCAGGTGCTGATGGAGGACAGACTGACCAACCGGCTTCGTGAATCTCTCAACATCTTTGAAACCATCGTTAACAACCGCGTCTTCGTCAACGTTTCCATCATCCTCTTCCTCAACAAGACAGACCTGCTGGAAGAGAAAGTGAAAAGCGTTCCACTTAAGGACTACTTTCCTGACTACACCGGGCCGGAGCACAGCCTGCCGGAGATCCAGACCTTCATGGTAGACTGCTTCCGGGCCAAGAGACGCGACGCTACGCAGAAGCCCCTGTACCACCACTTCACCACGGCCATCAACACGGAGAACATCAGGCTGGTATTCCGGGACGTCAAAGACACCATCCTCCATGACAACCTCAAACAGCTCATGCTCCAATGACCCCTGACAACCTGTGAAAATAGAGGACCTGAATAGGGACAAACCACCCCCCCCCCCCTTGTGCCTGAAGAGGACTTGGGAGAGACCAGCCTCTGAAGAATCGGATAGATGTCACCGTTCTTCAGACCTTTTTATATTAGTTTTTATTCTCCTCTTTAGAGTTGGCCCTCTTGTTAGTTCAGGATCTGATTGGGGAAACAAGTTATTTTGGGCAAACTGTGGTAAAACAGAAAGATAAGAAGCTGCTGTGGATCTTGCATAACATCTGATCCATGCTGATTTTGTCTTCTGACAAGTCTTTCTGGGACTTTTCACCTCTCAGGGTGTCAGTGCTGGCAGGTGGTGATGCTTTCTAATCTAGATATACATGTTGCAAAGCATAAAACACAGGAAATAACCACAGTGTAACACGTACTGCTTTGACATGTAAACCAGATTTATACAGATTGTCAGAATTAAGTTAATTTAATCCAAATTCACACCAATATTCTCATTTTACCCACCATTGCTGCTGTAACATGGTTTTTGAGCCTAGTTAGACTAAAGGAGGATATGTTAACTTGTTAATGATCCAGAGTGGTCAGCTGTCTTTTATTTTTCCTCCTTTTGTTGAATCATTTTTTTAGTTTAAGGTTTGCAGGTTTTTGCTTCCGGCACAGAGCCAAATTATGCCCAGGCAAAGACCTGCTGAAGGGCCGTGGATCATGAAAGCGCTCACAGCGATTAGTTCAAGCTCCAGCACTGGCACCTTGTTGGGAAGAGGGCACAACCACGAGACTGAACCTTTTTGTGTTATCTCTCGATACCTAATCACTGTTTAAAACCTTACTGTAGAATTTAAGTCAATCTTACGATACGAGCTTCCATACATGTCCCAATGTTTTTGGTTATTGAGAGGTTAAAGAGATTACTTTTATTGACTTGTTAAGCACATGTGCCAGTGAGTGAACATGCAGTCCACTGCTTTCTCAGGGTTGACTCATAACCGGTGTTAATACTTAGGTAATTGTTAGTGATCTAAATACACGATCTTGGATCTGGGTTGCAGCGGAGTGACTCAGACCTTCACACCGTTTAGAGCTGCATCCTGCTAACGTTGTCCCAGAACGCCCTTCATGTCTGTCTTTGCTTTCATCTCTGATTAGATGCCTCGTAAAGAGACAGACCTCTCCTCTTTACCTGAATCATGAATGTTGATAATTGTACAAAGATTTGCTTTTGATTGTGTTGAGTATACTGTAACTGACATTGTAGTGGTCATTTGTAACCCATTATGTGAGAATATCTGTACTGGCACTGAATGGTCACTCCAAACATGTTTGAAAAATCGTTGAGCATTTCCTTTCCTGCCTTTTTTTTCTTTATTTCTCTAAATTGCATCATGAATTGATAAATAATGTGACCGGTAAGAAGAAAAAGCTACTAGCGTTGAACACTTTTGTCAGTGACTGTACTTCATAGAGGGCCAATCTTTGTTAAGAGGATAATTTCCAGACACTGTTGAAATCTCTGCTTTCTGCCTAATCGCCCGTGCTTTCTGATGACCGTTAACATCAACATTCTGTTAGCTTTTGTTTTTTCTCTCTAAAAATGAGCCTTTCAAGAGCATCAGTTTGTTTCCAGTCCTGTTTCTGTAAATACTGTAATCTGTTGGCATGTAAATATTATTCAGGTTTATCTCCTTGTATGTAAATGAATGTAGAAATGCTTTTTTTTTTCGCCTCCCCGTTCTGGTTATTTTTTTCCAAATCATTGCTTTTCTGATGAAGATTACATTTTTGATGTAGATGTTTTTGTTTTTTCATCACCGTTCAAATTCCTTCTCATTCAACTTTAACCCTCAATAAAATAGCCAACACTTTTCTAATGATATTATGCTGCTTTTTGTTTGTTCTTTGCATTGTGATGAACATATGATTGCTTAATTTACAGAACTAGCCCCAATAACAGTCATTTTAAGATGTGTCAAGTTAAGCTAAAGGGAGTGTTAAGATTGCTGATCGGATTATCCTAAATAATAAGTAGTGTAATTGTAAACATGCGAAAAAACACAGTGATTGCCCTAAAGAAATGTTCAAACTGTGACAAATAATAACCCAATAATGGCAGGGGGAAATAACCTAAATGAATCATGAGAGCATGGAGGTATATAGTATAACATGGAAAATCTAGGCTGTAATAAGGCACATAATCATCACAGTTGCAACAAATGGCCAAAATGAGATTCATATGAACTCAAATTAAAAGCAAAAACTAATTATAAGATTAAATAATTGATTATGCAAAACTTCTGTCTTTTTAATGGAGCTATTCCTTATATTTGTGAGCCCCTATCCCTTATTTTCAGTTACTTCCAATTCTTAAATAGATGTTGTGTAAGGGTTGTTATGGTCATCTATATTATTTTCCTAACCCATTTTCCCATTCTCTCTGAGATTGTAAGAAGTTGCTAAATTTACTGGCCTACTTAATTCAAGTGATACCGATTTAAAAGCAGAACATACGAGACAGCAGCAGGGAAAAGCACGACACCAAAAGTGTCATTTAGTCAGAAATATAAATAACAATGCTCGAGTTACATTATTTCTATCCGTAATACCAATGCTAGCATCGTCAGCTATTTTATTCTAGGTGTTTTCTAACGTAGTAAAGCCAAAAGTGTGTCGGTAAATCTGGGGATTTACGCAAAACCGGAAGTAGGATGGTGTGTATCATCAACTCTCCACCGCAGTTAACCGACCACACCTACTGAACGTAAACCTACATGCTCACAAAAGACTTCATTATGACAAGCTGCACCGTTATGAATTACTTTAATCATTTGCCATTAGTTAAAGAAGAAACATTTTGAGTCCGAAGCACACATTTATAATTGCCCAATATTTTTTATTTACAGTCAGGCTTCACACGCGCTACCTAAAACAAGGGGTCTTGCTGTGCCCAGTAATCTCTTCTATGATCCTGATCGTGAAAAGTATTAAAATGTGACACTGCTGTTTATTTATTGTTTTTATTTGTACTTTTAACACTATTAGCGGCTCTGATGATGCATGTTTTTCTGTTTTAAAGTTCTGGAAAATGGTTCAAAGCGAGCAGCTGTTTAAATGTGCAAAATGAGCTCCGGTAAGTGTAACACAAAGTTCAGAAAAGCGGAGATATCGCGAGATCTTATCGTAACAAACATTATACACATCCACGCAATCATTAAATCGTTTTATTACGTGTTGAACTAACAAAAACGTTATGATGTTACATTATTATTGTTCAATTTAGGTAAAGGCTAGGCTAATCAGAGTTTGGATGTTAAGTGTTATTTTATGGTGTCACGAGTTTCTGTTTGTGCATATTGTTGCTCTGCATTTTTTAACCACTCCTTAAACATATGAATGTTAATGAATTGTTGCATTGAATACTGTCCCGCTTTCCACAGAGGTCTGCCCATTCTGTGGAAAAACATACAAAAGGCTGAAAAGTCACCTGCCACACTGCAAGGCAGCAGCAAGCTCCAAAACATTTCCAAACAAAGAAGATGTGAGGGGAAATCTGACATCTTTGCTGGTTGCAGCCCTGCCAAAAACAACCACAAAAGAAAAGTCCAGACAGACATCATCAGTGACAACAGATTTCCATGCAGAAAAGGTTAGAAAGGTGGCTTTGTCTTCATCACTGTCACCAATACAACCAGATGCACCATCAGCTTCATCATCAATCAAGAAGAATAAGCTGATTTATCAAATCAAAGATGTTGCTTCTCCAGATTTACCTCTGTCTCCTACTGTCTCTAAGCCAAAAAAGAAGAGTGTGCGTGCTTTGCTGGAAGCTGCAAAGTTTGACCGGGTAACAAAGGGATTACAAGAGCCAGATGCTTGTCTTACCCCTCTGTCTTCAGCCACCAAACCTAAAGATGTTTCTAAGAAGAAGGTATCAAAGACAAAGAAGGCTCTTTCCACAGCTAAAACTATCTCCAACCTTTTGGACTCTAAAGTGAATGAAAGTAGCACACTCGATAGAAACAGCACATTTTGGGAGGACCGTGAGGGAGAAGTAGAAGATCTGTTTGTATATAAGCCATTATTAAAATCAGGAAGTGGCCATCATGTGAAAGTTATTCTTCAAGATGTTAAAGCTACATTAGGCCGAGCTAACGCCTCCCGTAAGTCCAACAAACAAAGTATTCTGAGCCACAGTGAAGCTGCTGACAACCTAGGCAGACATGACTCTGATCTCAGGGATCTCATTACCATAAAGCCTCCAGTGGAGAATGAAAAGGATGCCGCAAGCTGCTCGGTCACACCAACAGTCCTGTCAGACAACCTGCTCAGCACCACCCAACAAGAGACAGAAGTCAATTCAGTTTGTAAAAAGTCTAAACAAACATATTTAATCTCTCTGCAAGATGATGCAGCTCCTAAGCTCGAACTAACCTCTCCTGCAGCTTACCTTTCTTCTGCAAGTGTATCATCTCAGGCGTGGCAAGCTGCACCTTCTCCAGGTACAATCTTTCAAAAAGGGTCAAAGGTGGCAGGCCTCCTTCCCGTATCACCACCTGTCAACCAGTTCTTTAGCCCTCTTCAATACCCTCCAGCACAAAGTCTGCCTGGGAGGGCAGAGGAGTTGCAGCTTGGGGTCAGGAAGCAAACAGCTGCTGAAAAGCTAACAGCAGGTCAGTATTCCTGAATTTAATCATGGCTATTAAACCTCACTACATGCGATGACTATTTTTATTCCCATTACGATAAAAAAGCATCAGTTTTGAGTGTGTATTTCTGTGGCAGTACATTGAATCATTGTGGGTGTTTATATCTATCTGCAGGAGCACTGACACAGCCGAGTGTTGGACAGGTGAGACTGAGGGAGTTACCTGAACGGGTAGCCTGCAGAACCCCGAGTCATCCAAGAGATGTAGGAATGATGCAGAGAGGTCAGTAGCACACACAGGCCAACATTAATACAGATGCAACATTTTGTGCTCTTTATTTTAAGATGCATTTGAGGGGTAATTCAAACTAGTAATAGCATGTTATTTCACTACCAGCAAATACTACAAGAAAAGTATTCAATGCCCTTATCTTTTTAATCTATATCCATATTAACAACCCCCCTGTGGTCTTTAAACTAAATAAAGACCCTTCAGAAATTAATATTAGCTTGATATTATTTGTTATTATTTATTAGATGTACCTGTTCTATAGACTGGTAATAGAAAGTTAACCAGTCAATCACAGGGCAGCAGCTTAGTGCATTTAGGCATGTAGACATTAGGCATTCAGTAGGATGTCTGAAGTTCAAACTGAGCATCCAAATAAGAAAGTAAGGGGATTTAAGTGATTCTGACATGGTTGGTGGTGCCAGACGGGCTGGTCTGAACATCATCTGAGATTTTCATGCATCTGAACAGTTTAGAGAATAGTGTAGAAAAGAAGGAAGCAACAGGAACTCTAATAACCACTGGTTCCAACCAAACACACCGGGTGTCACTCTTGTCAGTTAAGAGAAAGAAACTGAGGCCACGATTCACACAAACTTGATTTTAGCTCCAACATTGAGAAATTAGGGTCAGAATTTGGTGTAAATCATGAAAAGATGGATCCATCCTGCATTGTACTGGTGGGATGGTGTGGAGGATGTGTTCTTGCGAGAGGAGACCCCTGGAAAAACCCAAGACACGCTTGAGAGATTATCTCTCAGCTGGCCTGGGAGCGCCTCGGGATCCCCACTGGTGAGCAGAGTAATGTGGCTGGGGAGAGGGAAGTCTGGTCCCCCACAACCCGATCACATAGAAGTGCAGAAATGGATGCATGTATGTTTACTGAGTATCCATCCCTTTATGACCACAGTGTATGCTTCTTCTTCCAGCAGGAAGAAAAAAATAGAAGGACTTTAGTTTATAATCTGTCTGTAAAATGCATTGCTTCAGTAATGTTGACCAAACATCCCCCCGTTTCTCGTTTCAGGCTGGCAGTGGTATTACAGGAAGTCCATAGATGTGAAAAAAGGTGGTGGACTGGGCATGTTGCTGGTAGGATACTGTGTGATCAGCTACATCTGGGGTTACCCTCACTTAAGTAAGTGTGAAAATCAATCTTAGTTTCTCCTTCGTGGATAGATGCAGGTCACTTGAAGGTATCTGTGACTTCTTGTCTTTTTTCCTCCCAGAACTCAGTCGTTGGAGGAAGTTTCACTAAAGTCAACGGTGTTTGGAAAAGCGTGACCCTGAAGAAGAGCAGCTGTGACTGAGGAAGGCACATTTTATATGCATTTACCTCAGCTCGAGTTTGGACAGGATTCATGTCGGCTTCCATATGGAAATGCACCTCTTTTAGACTTACAGGGACATCATTTTTGAACAAGTAGCTTCAGCTGGCAGCTAGTTAGCTTATAAGAGAGGCTGTGACATGTTATTACTGCTGCTGAAGGAGGGAGTCTTATTTTTAAAACAACTATATACAGATGTAGTTATTTTTGGACAAAAACAGACCATTTGCCAGTCTTTATGCTAAGCTAACGGACAGATTTATTGGTTTTCTGCTACACATAATCAGTTACTTTGTTAATATAGAAACTATTTATCACCTCAAGTTTGTATTTTTCATGAAGTTAAAAGAAATAATCCTCAGAGAATTTGTAAAATGCCTTTTAAATACTAACTTCAGCCATCTGAGGCTCCACTAGGTGTCCCTGTTGAGTTGTGTTGTTGAAAATCGTGGGAGGCTGATGAGTGCTGTCCTGTTTTCTTAGCTCTTTTGTGCAAAGGCTCTGCTTCTGGGGCCCATCGGAGGATTAAAGGGAACATAGAGATTGTCTCTACTTGCAAAAATGTGACCACAGCAATGCAAAGAAACATTATTCATTATTCATGACTGTATTTGAAGTGTTATGAATCACTTTTCCTTTTTTTTACAAACGCTTCCCGAGTCACATGATGTGATTATGCATCCATCAGTGTGTGAACGCACATGGAATAGTAATGGACGAACACAGGAGTTTCTCATGGGGATTGATCTGTTTTTGTATTTAAAATGAATTTATTGTTGACTCCTCGCTGCTGTAGTGGACACACATTAGCTACTAATGAGGAAATTACAGCATTTTTGTAAGTACTTTTCTTGACATCAACTCTCAGCCAACACAATAAAAAAGTATTTTCTGTTTTTCTTTAAACAATTTTTTTCCTCAATACAAAAATTATAAATATTTTTTTTTACAAAACAGCAAACTATACAAATCAAGTGAGACATTAACAGTGAAAATGGATGCAGAAACAATATATGTGCAGTACAGAGAAGGAGCGAAAGCACAGTATGTTCTCACCAGGCTCCGGAGACTGTGATATGCATCCAGATAACACAATGTTTTCATCCTGCTCACATGCAAGCAGAAAAACTAACTTCCTTGTGGATGTGAGTGCTACAGAGGCACATTTCTTTGCAGACACTTGAAGGTTCAAATGCAAAATCCCACCCTACACTCACATGATGTGAGACAGAGCCCAGTTTTTTCTGTACAATGGCTGATTGAAAAAAACAGCAAAAACAAAGTGTACAAGAACTGAGGCAGAGATACAGGCAAGCTGTGATGGCTACTGGCTTTCCAAAGGAAAAAATCTCTATTACTCTGCATAAAATGCCCTCAGTTATCTCCTGTAGCTCATTAGTAAGCACATTTCACAGCAGAGAGAGGTGGTGTCGTCCAGAATGAATCCCAAGTGCATTTAATACATTAAACCTAACCTTTGGTCCTGTGTTGCATTTATAAGAACATCCTCTCCTGCTTTCGCCACAGTGCAGATTTATGTAAATTTGTTATCAAAAGGCTCATTGGATAAACAAATAGTCAACACAAAGGATTACAACTTTAAAACTAATGATCGGTTTTGGCTTTTAAACGACACAAAACCTCAAAAATACTCAGAACCTGAGATTTTTTCTCACTTTAAGGGGAAAAAAACTTGTCACAGAACAAAAAACAAACTCTAAGGAGATATTCTGGATAAAACCCCTCTCTCTTTATATTTTTGGTTGCGCTGCTGGGAGGGAAAAAAGAGGAAATGTGAGTTCGGTGCTGGAAAACACGGGTACAAAGTCAAAGTGAGAGCCGTCATACACCACTGTGTATTGTGTGGAAGCAGATAAACACACTGACAGACAAGTCAAGGTAATCAAGCATTGATAGATATAATCAATATAGAACTGTATGTAGAAGGCAAACAAACAAACATACATACAATCGATAACCCTCCTGGGTCATTTAAACTGATGGAGGTACTGTCATGTTCACAACACGGGGGAACACATCACAACCAACAAAAACGGTCCTCTTATTAACGTCATTTCTAAAAATGAGGAAATTAAAATCTAAATAAAAAAGATTGATTCAACATTTCTTCCTCAATCTGAGGACTTTAGCTCCACGGACACAAACTCACTGTGAACTGGCTGAGTCAAAAGGTTCGTCCTGCGTCTGTGTCGGGACTTGCGTACCTTTAAGGTACAAAAGAAAAAGTCCAAAGAAAACGTGACTTGAGCACAAAAAGAGCAGTAACACTACGCAGTGTGATTAATAAGTTATGCTTGTTACAGACCGCTGAAAAGCAGCGAAAAGATTTTGGTTTTGCTCCGTGTGTTCACTTCCAAACATTCGCTGCGTATCAACGAGGGCTTCGTACTTCTCCTGAAACAACAGTATGTTTAGTGCAATTCATCTCTGTGAACGTGTCTGCTGAGCTCCATTTTTCTACTGTGAAGCTATCGAATACGAGTGCGCTGCTCAGGCCTATAATGCAGGAAAACGAGAGTAGATTTCTTCATGTAAACACTTCCATAGAAAACTTCGTAGGCACAGAGTTGCCACCATGTCCGTCAACACCATCCCAGTGGCGATTTAACTGGCACAAACTGTGTGAAGAGAGGAGACTCTTGCAATCAGAGCTGCGTTATAACAACGTCATTATAACACAAAAACCTGTTTTTATGTTTGTTTGTGCATCTTTAAACTCGCTGCATTGCACACAATCCCGGATCTTTATAGGTTAAGTGCCTCTGCGTGATCACTGCCTCAGTCTGAGTAATGCTACATGGCTGCGTGTCGCCAGACCTGAAAGAAGAGCGAACCTCTTTTCACACAGACAAAATAAAAATATACCCACAGGAGACGCTGAAGGGATGATGTGTGTGTGTGTGTGTGGTTTTAACATTCCAGGATGCTGTTGACTGCAGCCTCTAAAGCAGAATCTGTGTCAGGGCGATGGGGTGAGGCGAGCTGGGGCGAGTACGAAGGCTGCACTGGGTGGTGTGACACCTGGTAGAGAGTCTGTTCTGACTGGGCTGCAAAATGGGAGGGTTTTCCTTGGGGGTAACTGTTGCTGCTGCCAGGGCTACTGGAACCAAAGTACTGCTGCGATCTCTTCATGTCCAACACGCACTTGTTGTCTAAGTGCGGCAGATGGGTTCCACCTGTGGGACCTGGTCCTAAAGGCTCGCCCCCTCCTGGATCTCCATACCCAGACTGGGTTTCTGTCCTGTATGGTGGCTCTGCAGAGTCTTTTTCTGACTGGTCCCAGTTATAGCTAGCTGTCGGCTGGGTGGGAACAGGCTCCTGGAGAAGTTTGGACTTCATCCCACAACAAAAGTCCTCCAGGAAGTTGTCTGTAAACCAAAAGGAAGATAAAAGGTATTAAATAAATCCTTTGTGTGTAAAACCTTCCTGTCTTTGTTTATACCTGGATCCACCAGCACCATGCGTTTGTCTTGTGTCAGGTTGCTGCGCTCCTCCTGATTGAAGGTCCTGTCTATCATCACCATCTCTGAAGACGGACTGGAACGCTGCAGGAAAAGCAGAGGAAACCTGTTAGCCCGCTGCTTATAAAGGTATACAGCTTCCACGTTTAGCTTTCACCACGTAAAAAACTATAAAAAACCCAACCACAGATTCTGGATCATCTACTACGTCTGTACCTAAACCCAAAATACCTGATATGAACAAGCTAAAAAACAAATCACCTTTTTTTTTTTTTACACTTTTAAGGATACAATTTGTGCAACAGTTGTTAGGGGACAATATACAGGACAACACGGTAATAAGTGTCTGCTCAGGAAACACAACAGAGATGAGAACACTTCCAGCGTGTGATATCATGAGCTTCATGAGCTACAGCTTCTCCCTCTTTAGCTGTAGAGACAGACATTTGCAGCTGATGCTGCTCGAGTCTGTCTGACACCCTAACCTCCTGCTAAGACATCTCAAATTTAAAAACTCACAGACATGACAAAAAGGTTTATTTCTGTAGAATAAGAAACTGCTACAATGTGAATTCGGCTTAATGATGAGCTACTCAGGCTGGAATTCAACATGCAAACCTGCTGCTAGTTTCTAGAAGACCTGCTACACAGTAACACGTCCACAGCTGCAAGATCGAGATGAATACTCAACCAAATGTATCCAAGTATTCATGGTTAATGTCCGCTCGGCCATGAGGTCCTAACATGTGAACCTAATTATTTGTATCTGTGGAGGCTGTGGACACCAGTTACCAAAAGGACAACAGGAACATTTTAGATGCTGGTAGTGAGTCTGGAGAAGCACGAGCCACTGGAGTGACATTTCAGGTGAATCCCTTGCACAAGGCTGTTAACTGCTCACCAGTACATTAAAAGATGGGTCAAATGGGTCAGCTTGACCTTACAGCACCCAGCAAAAACCTCAAAGATGACTCAACCTAAATGCTACTGAGAATTCCTCAAAAGTCTCCAGAAAGAGATTTCTAGTAGACAATAACCTCTCTGAAAAGTATCGGAGGAGCTGTAGTTGCCGCTTCCATGTCATATTAAGCTCAACAAGACGTAGCGTACTGATTTAATACTTGATCCAGTGCGTACTGACCTCTGCTTCCACCATCAGTAGTCGTCTGTATTTGTTTACCATGGTCTGGGTTCTTATCAGCACCTGAGAGGCAACGGTCTCAAACTCCTCATCCACTGAGAACAAGCAAAAACAAAAAAATACTATAAATATGACTTCACTTTGCCATAACTGCCTTCCTTTCAGACCTGTTGATCATTTTAAGGCCTTACCTTCTGTGAACTCATCGTGGCTTGGCGGAGCCCCCTGGAAAACGTGGTAAGGGAGGAGTCTTAGCAGCGCATCATCCACCGAGCCGAACCTTTGTAGATCGGGAGTCTGAACTCCAGCGTGATCCTTCCTCAGTTGTTGTAAAATCCTTTTTAATGTAAAGAAAAAGGTTGATAATTTGTTCAATAAGAATTAAATGCATGAAAATAAATCCAAATGACAAATTAAACTCTTACATTTCTCCTTTTG
Organism: Pseudomugil gertrudae; assembly: GCA_037177535.1. NCBI lineage: Eukaryota > Metazoa > Chordata > Actinopteri > Atheriniformes > Pseudomugilidae > Pseudomugil > Pseudomugil gertrudae. The sequence goes on from JBAMHV010000023.1 coordinate 5,299,173, forward strand.
TGAGCAGTGGGACGACGAGCCTCTTCTGAGCGCTCATCTATAAAGCAGAAAGCGTACAAAAATACTAAATTATATCACTGGCATCTTTTTTTTTTTATTTAAATCAGATTTTCCTACATTAAAATATTTCACAAGCAAATAAAAGAAGTAGCTAACCTCAGAATTTAGTGTTGAATCTTGTGTCACTAAGAGAAAATACACAAAAAAAGTCAAAGTGAAACAGATATATACACACACACGTATAAAAATATAAAACATTTTGGTTACCATGGATACTGCTGAGTTTTGCCGATTTAAAAGCAGGTGAAGAAGAATTCTAAAAAACAAAGTAGTCAGTCAGGCAGGAGTTTATAGCGCAGAAACGGATCAATAACTAAGGATGTGACTATACCTGCATGAAGTCTTGTTGCTCCTGCATAACATTACCGGGTAAAGGCGACAGAGAAGTGCAGTTTGGTGTTTGAGTCACTAGAAGGCGCTGCACGGCACAACCGGATGCTTGACCTTGACCGCCGATTCCCGTCGAAGATGGACCGATCAGAGTCAGCCGCCCGGAAGCGCATGACGTCTGCACGGGGGCGGAGCTTGCAGCAGAGACTCCTGTCCACGTCTGAGTTACAGTCCCACCAACATGGCTCCCGCTCACTACTCCCGGGTTCAAAATGAGCTGGCCTCCCGGTGTCGCGGTGAGGTTCTGCCCGGCAACAATCTGCACCGTGTTTTGACCAGTAATAAGGGTGTTTGCGGTGGGGTTCGTGGGGCCGTTTTGGATGGTGCTGGACGGAGTAAGTGCCAGAGAGTTGGGTAGTAAGAACTGGCCGGCTTGGACATTTGTACTGGCCTGCGCTTGTTGCTGATCCAGAGGCTGGTGCACTACACCGGAACCATTGGCTGCATACTGTCCAGCAGGAGCAGCAGTATTGGCGTTAGTGATATTAGACATTGTGGTGGCAGTGGGCTGAAGACCAAGGCTGTAGACAGTCTGAGCCCCAGCTTGGGGGGGTTTAGGTTGGATTGGTCTGACAATAGTCTGGGTCCCTCCAGGGCCTCTCTGAATGATGATGTTTTGTAGGGGAATATTTTTGAAAGGTAAGCCCACTTGGCCTACCTGCCCTTGTGTAGGGGCAAACACCTGCCCCCCTGTTGCAGCACCTGCTTGAGCTACAGGCACACCTGGCCTTAACACAAACTGCTGAGTTCTTTCCAAGCTGCTCAGAGTCATCACGCCACCGCCGGCCCCGAATGAGCCCAACACTTGGATATGTTGGGCAGAGCCATTCGGCAAGGGGTTCATTCCTTGCAGCAACTGGCCACCTGGAAACGCAGTTGTCGCTGTGGTTACCACACCCACCCCTCCTCCATAGCTCCCTGAGACCATGTGTGAGGAGAATGGAGTCGAAGCCTGCACAAGAGTGGGAGCGGGTTGAGAGTCCAGCAAGGCCTCCTGGGCCAGCGTCTGCTCAGTGATGTCAGCCTCCAGGAGAGACTTCTGGAGGATGTCGAAAGGCTGGTCCTCACCTCCGAGATCCACCTCATCAGGTGAGCTTCCAGTCCCCAATTCATCCTCAATAAATGAGAGGCTGCTGGAGAGCTGGAGGCCTGCCGCAGCTGTGTCCTGACCAAAGTCACCCACCAAAGAATCATCCTTGAGGCCAGCGTTGGAGACCGTCTTAGGGAGACACAAAACCTCTATTAACAAGCTTATTAACATACAATGTACAGTTCATTTATTTGTTTATACAAAAATACATTTAGTTTATGGTCATTTCCTGCCAGCTCACCTGGCCGTTCACCTTCCTGCAATTCTTTACCATCTACTTTTTGTCCATAAACCCATGACTCGGCATCAACCCCCCTAAATCATGTCCAGTGTTTTTAGTTGGTTCAAAGAAAGCATGTGTACACTCACTGTGTCATTAGCAAAGAAGGATCCATCTGATCCATAAGCTGCATTGGTCACGTCCTCCTCTACGATCTGTTGGTGGGGGGAAAGGACAGTAAAATCCAGTTATGTTTGTATTTAAGCTGCATATCTGAAAGTGTTCTGCAACTGTCACTCACAGACTTATTGTTCCTGCCATGAAGATAGTCATTCAGTGCATCCACATCTCTGAAACAGATAAAGGAAACTTTAAGAGCCAAAGAGACAACGGTAACAGATTTGTTTCCATTTATGTGGCTTTAAGATGTTCAAAAGTGTCCAGAGAGGTGGAATAAGTGTTATTACTAATCTTTCCTCTGATGAATTGTAGAGTCAAAGAGGTATACAACAAGATACCTAACTTTCCATGGAAAGATGTATAGCTGTGATCTGATTGATGAACTCATATGATCATGTACTGATTCATTAAACTGTGTCATGCAGACTTTCTTGATGTTGTTTGTTGTTTTACCCTAATATATCCAGAAGACGGCGATCGTCCTCATCATCCATGACACCTGAAAGAGTTTGGAGGGAAATCAAGTGATGCTATGGGAAAGTTTAATTCCTAATGTTTCCATATGCATAGTATGCACCATGTAAATGCTTTAACAGAGCAGTTGTGCACCGTTTACTCATTTTTACGACAGTGTGGGTGTTTGAGTTAGAAAAGCTTAGCGTGTGTGTTTTCATAACTTATGAAAAGATCGTCTAAACTCACAGATTTCCAGCAGGAAGCATGGATTCAGTTATTTAACGCTCCGATATCAGGTTGGTCTGTAGAGTGAGAAGTCACATTTATTAAGATCTCAGCATGATGAGTTATTACAGACAGAAACGTTACATGTATGAAACAGGTATGCAGAAGAAAGCATTTATTTTATACACAAGGACAGGGTGGCCTTCACCTACTTCTTCAAATGCCTCGTCTAGTCTGACGAACTCCCTCCCACTACCCTCCTCTGCTGTCCCACATTGGTTGTTGTCCATTTGTGTAGACTTAAAATGGGCATTTGAGTGTGAACAACTCCCCCTGCTCCATTTATATATTGAGTTTTGTTATATCTCTGTTAAAAGGCGTTATGACGCATTAGCCAGCACTAGTATTATAGGGGAACAATAGAAACCAAGCACACAGGCACTCATCTGATCCAGGAGTATTAATACAGTATTCAAGCTAATATTTAGCTGTTATTTATATTATGTGGAAACATGCTGACAGAATACAGTTTAAGTCCTTACAGACACTAATCAAGCCCATAACCTTCAAGTTTAATTTTATTTCATTCTGTGGTATTCACTGTGAGTCCTAGTGTGTGTGTGTGTGAAGTGCAGTGCAACAAAATGGCTGATGCCATGCCATGAGCAGTCTTTGCGACTGAACCACGTTCAGCCTCCATCTTTGAATCTGAGAACAAAGACGATTGGGTTGGTAAACAAACATACCTCTTGTGTTATATAATTTAATATGCCTAAATATTTTCACACCGTTTAAATCGCTTCTTTTTTATTAATAACATGTTAAGTTGTTAAGGTAAAAGAGCTGGCCACAAGCTGCGCGGCTCCATTGTCCTTCAATAGTTGCTAAATGTTTTATCAAAACTGTCTACCTTTGATTATAATAACTCTGCTCATCTTTGTTTTGTAAACAGCTCCAAATATAAACGTAAATTTGAGCTAAAATTAAAGGCCCATCGCAATTTAAACCTTATTTACGGAGTCAACGTTCATTACGCAGTTTTCAGCCCAAATTGTGTTAGCTAAAAAGCGTCGACGCTTAACACACTCGTGTGTCCCCACCCAAAAATAACATCCCCGAATTATAGAAGAAATCGTTTTAAAATTGTGCTTTTAATAAGAAAACCCTCTAGCTTGGTTGTGTTTTTGATAGCTTTGGTGCAGTTATGTGCTCAAATTAACAGCCCGAAATCCGCACTAGCACGTACAGCGCGAGGCAAAAGCCACGCTTTTTTTTTAGTGGCTGTAAAAAGCCATCGCCGGTTTAGAAAACCTACTACAGCTTGCAAGTTACATTTCCAAAAATAGACTGAATCGACACAATGATAATCGCATTCAAGTAGCACAAAACGCCCGTCGTCGCTGACGTGCTCCGTCTTTCTCTGTTGGGGAGGCTTTCATTTGTCCTCGATGTGGCTCATCTGCCAACACGAAAAACGTCACATTTGAATCGACATGCCGAACCGAAAGGTTTCAATTTGGACGCATGGACCAGTCCGTGTCCCGGTCGGGTCGCTCTCCAAGTCGGACGCCACATTTTTAGCGTTAAACATCGGCCTGTTGTGTTGCTTGGTTAGCTAGCAACTATGTCGACGACGCCTGTTTGGAACATGTCGGCTGGAATTCGTTGAAAAGGCTAAAGGACTAAACCGCGTCGAGGCATAAATATTTATCCAGATTAGCATAACATAAAGACGACTCAAAGAGGCAAACCCTTTACTCCTGTCTCACTCCTCTTGAAACCCAATATCTCCATTTGGCAACTTTTAATTTGCTCCCCCCTCCTTCTCCTCCTCCTCCTTCTCCCTCTCCCACTCATATATTTTTCTCACTGTCCCTGTTCTGTCTCGGATAGATTTTTCTCTCCGCTCAAACTCTCTTCCCTCCCTGAAGGAAGGGAGGAAGGAGCTTGTGTGTGTTTTTTCCTTGAAATTTTTATCACAAAATTATAATACACTCAAAGGGGAACTCACCGTCATGAAAAAGCAGTGTCTTGTCAACGGGGTTTCCTCGCCATCACCGCACGGGTTGTTGGGGTAGTGCACGCACCAAAAATCACTAGTGCTCAATGGCAACTTGCAATTCATTACATTTCAATCACAAGTACACTAATAAGGACATGTCACTGGTAAATTAACATTTTTTGTATTTTTAAGATTTATAATAATATGTTTTACTGGCCCCAAGAATAGATAATCCATGTAATTAGAGTTAATCGTGACCAACAGTAGGGGGCGGGCCTTTCTTTTGCCACACCTAACTGACGTTACTCAGGTATGATGTAGTGAAAAGCGGTCTTACTAAATATCATATTTAACGGTAATATGATGGGAAACTATAATAATACTGTGTTTGATACTTACTTACTTTTTTAAAAACTCACTCATCTTCCATTAAGAAAAATATGACGATGAAAAAACTAAATAACATGATTACACATGTAAAATGTTTTTTTACAGACATAAAGTCAAATCTACTAATTAAATCGTTGTTCATTCTGAAGTGGTATATTTTAGTGAAGTTAAATAGTTTAAGTAGTATTTGTTTAGTCATCATTAAAATGCATCCATTAGGGAATTAAAGGAATAACTCTAAAAGGGGGAGGTGACTAATAAGGGAGAGTATTAATAAGCCCAACTGTCAACATAAAAATATGCATTCTTGTTTCTTGTCTGTTCAAAATAATACTCAAATATCAATCAAATACTACTATTTAAAAAATTTTGCCAGAGTCAAAAGAATTGCATGTTGTTAGAAGGGCAAAACTTAAATAAAAAAAAGGCTAAATAACAAGATTTCTTTCTAAATATTTAATTCAGTTTTACTTAAATAGTCATGGATTCCTAACATATTTAAATCCCAAAATTCCTTGATTTTTTTCGTTATTTTATGTCATGATTAATAATAATTACACCTTTTCATTTACAATTTAAAAGAAAAAGAATAATTTCATTCAGTCTTCTTCTTCTACAAGTTCTACAAGTTTCCTTTAGCCTGTATAAATTAATAATTGAATGAATGAACATACCAAAAAACCTGTTACAAAAACAAAACTGTTTGTTTACTACACAAACAGTTTAACACGTAATGTACAAATATTATATTTATGGGTGATTACATGTAGTATCAAACAGCAAGTGCACCTCCGATTCAGCAGGTGGCAGCATCTACATAAATTTGTTCCATTAAACTCACGAAGAAGAAGAGTGACGTCACACTACTTCCGCATTAGCTGTCAACTCATAATAATGGACGTTGGAGTTGAAGATAATCCAGAAAATGTACCTAATAGAGAAAACGGTGCTTCTAAAATACAAGAGCAGATGCAGAAACGGAATGAGACCAGGTTAAAGGATATCGAGCGGAGAAAGGAAGCCAAACAGAGCCAGCCTGTAGCGAAAGAAAAGCGCGATTATTTCTCCATCCCTTTTAATGAGGAGCGGACATGTATTGAAGCGTTGCTGTCCAGTTGCGACGCGACTGACCGGGTTGCCACGACCAAGATTCTGGAAGAGGCAACGGCCAAAACCTTGATGCTGCAGAAGTTTGTAAATGACAGCATGCAGTTTTTAACTCCGTATGATCTGAGGCAAGCCCAAGCTGCCCTCCAGAAGCTACAGGCATCCCTCGCTGAAACCAGAGAGAAGGCTCTTCCGAAGAAGAAATTCACCTTTCGGGCTCGCACCAAAGAAGCAGATAAAGTACCTTCACAAGTGGCAGATGAACCCTTTGAAACTGGCAAAACCAGAGATCCAAGCGTCACTAAGGTGGATGGAGCACTTGCATCAGAGCAGTGTGGCTTCTTCCGTGTAAACAATCAGATTCTAACTAAAACAGCTGAGGAAATCCAAAACAGAGATGTACTTTTGACTCATCTGACCAACTGCAAAGTCCGTCTGTTTGGGTCCCCTAGCACCTTGCACTTAAAACACATCGACAGCTGTGAGATCCTGTGTGGACCAGTATCTACATCTGTATTCGTAGATCATTGCAGGAACAGCACACTGGCCGTCCCGTGTCAGCAGCTGCGGACCCATAACACCACCGACACCCGTGTGTATCTGCACGTCACCAGCAGGGCCATCATCGAAGACTGCCATGCTGTGAGCTTTGCCCCATTCTCCTGGTCTTATCCCACTCTGGAGGAGGACTTCTCTGTGTCAGGTCTAGACAGAGAAAGAAACAACTGGAGTCAAGTTGACGACTTCAACTGGCTTGCAGCAGGAACGCCGTCTCCAAACTGGTCTCTCATTCCAGAGGAAGACAGGAAAACCACCTGGGATGCAGAATTAAACATTTAAAGCCTTTAAATGTTAAAATGTCTTGGCAGACTCATACAAACGGCTTCAGGCTGAATGCACATTTGTTAATTTGTGAATTTCACTGTAATAAAGTTCCTTTACAACCAGTTTCACAATTCACATCTGTTTAATATTGATTTAGTCATTTTAGAAATAAAAGAAAATGTGTTGATAAAGCTGACATTTTTATTTTTAGTTGTAAAGCGACCTGCTTTGTGCCTATGCATACTTTAACATATAATACAAATAAATGACAAGTTATTAAACTAGAATCTGGGATCCTAAAATCTTTTTAGCTCCCTCATATTTCTCATTTTTAGTTCATCCAGCTGTAACCTAAACTAAACCGTGCGTAAACTTCTATTAACATAAGACATACCGACACAGTGTTATGTAACCAGTATGATTAATCTGCAGAATAATTGATTTTTGAGAGGAAAATGATGCGTGAACATGTAGTGTTACTCACTGTACAGGTATACTAACTCAATTACCAGTGAACCTAATGTTCTCTTAATCCCATCAGCAGAGATGACCTCTTAAGAGAACGAACTGCAGGTTTTTGTCAGTCTGTGAAAGCACTTCTAATTTTAGAAAATATTTTCCTCAAGGTGAAATCAGCCTTTTCTGTAATTCTGGTATTGTGATGTCCTGTAAACAATATATTCAGTCCACTGATAAAACTGAGCAAATAAATAAATAAAAAAAACTGTTGTTACTAAATTACTCAAAAAAATAAAACTGATGTTTTTTAACTTCATTTTTTAATTGAGACTTTATTTCTTAATTGCCTAATTATCATATATGAACAATGTTTTCACATCCTGTTATGTGGCTTGCTTGCAAAAAGCTGTCAGTGCTCATAGATGGAGGTTTATATTTAAACAACTACACAAGAGCAGCTATAATTATAAATATGAAGTTGACAGAAACAATCACGTAATGAGATTTTTTCTGCATATTTGTGAAATGTAATAAAATAACCATGCAAAAGGAATCAAAATAAAGACAGAAGGGTTAAAAACAAGAAACGATGAAAACAGAAGTTACAGGAAACATGCAAACAATAGCTAAACATTTAGCAGCACTTCAGCTCTCATTTAGGACTACATGTAAGAATAGCAACCATTCAGCATCTAGTGTGTGTGTGTGTGTGTGTGTGTGTGTGAGAGAGACACTGCTGATTAAAGACAGCCAGTGACGCGTTGTGTGTGTTATATTATAGTTTGTCAGATAAGTTTACTGCAACTCTGTTGCCTCCATATTTGCCCAACTTTCTTTTGCAAATTTAATTTGTGTGTCAGTTTAATTATCATATTATATGTTTTATATCATACAATGAAATTATATGTTGTAAATTTAAGAAATACAAATTAAGTTGTTCCATTTACTACCAAATGTGTTTATTTAAGGGATAAATGCCCTTCATGGTGTTCATTATTAGAAATGGACAATATGGAGGTGTGAAGTGTTTTATTTTCTGACAATGGACACCTCAAAGGACATTATTCCGCTTATACCATGGTCCTTTATAAAAGAAGTAAATATTAAATCAATTATTAATACATTATTGTTGTTTTGTACTGTTAAAATCATACGTTTTTCAAAAGAACAAGCTGAATGGACTATTTAATATCAGTTGTGATGTCACAGAGTAGCTGAAATAACGTCTGTTAACCATAAACTGTATATAAGAGACTCGATTTTTAACGTATTATACTGTATCTAGCTACATTTTTAGAAGCCAGTTTCCTGTGTAGATTTGTGCCATCTATTATCTCGGGGTCATGGGGGAAATGGAGCCTCTTCCAACAGCCTTGGTACACCTTGACAGGTCATCAGTCCTGCAAGGAAACTCGACAGTGACATAAAACAGAGCAAAAATAAGTTAGAAACAGATTATTTTAAAAGATAAAACAAAAAGAAAACCCTAACGTGTAAAAAGGGTTTTGGTTTTGATAGTGAAAATAATAGATTAAACGTGACATTAGTAAGGTCACCTGGCATATAATGAGCCATGTATAAATGTGCTCGGGCTGTTTATGTGTGCGTATCAAAGTGTTTCTGTCAATGGGTTACCAAGGTTTAATTAACTGAGCCAAAGTGTTTTTAAGTGAAAACATCCACCTTGTCTTTGACACGTGGTCTCCATCTCAGTGAATGAGTCCGCGGCATTTTTAGCTCCGCTGTCATGTTCATGATCTTTGTCTGCTATCATCTGTGTTGCATGGAGGTGGACCCAACCATGTGAACACTCAAACCAATTAAGTCCACTGGCAGCGGCTTACAATCAGGCTCATCTTGTGGGGGGGATTTCTCTAAATTGGATCAGGCCGCTTACAGGGGCTTAGCATGACGTACTGCAACTTTGAGTTTAACCATGAGGCTCCTTGGCAATCTTTTACCTCTCCGAGAGGACTGTACGTTGGTTTAGCCTCATCTGTGTGTTAAAGAAAAGCAGTCAAAAGTCCAGCTTTATGAATGTAGACATTTCAGGCGTAATGGCAGAGGAGAATGTTTAGGAAAAATAAGCTACTAAAGTGCATTCTGGAGGGTTTTTTCTCTGCTCCTTTGTTGTGGGATGGATTCCATGCTGAGCTGACTCTCCTGTCCTATTGGACCAGCCAGAGGATAAGCTGAAGAAGAACCGCAGAAGAACTTTAAACAAGAATCTGGAAACCTTGGTGCTCCTGGAGTTCTAGACAATTTCTCCCCCTTCTTCGTAGACAAGGACACAACACAGCCTGAACCATGGCTTTGATGGTGGTCAAGTTTGATCTAAAAAAACGAGTGAAGCTCGCTCAAACAGTATGGTTCATGTACTGGTTTGCTGTACTGGCCGGCATTCTGGTGCTGAGCTTGGGCCTGTTCTTCAAGATCGAGTTACGAAAGCGATCAGAACTTATGGACAACAATGAGAGCCACTTTTTGCCCAACCTGCTCATATTAATGGGCCTTATAGCTTGTGGCATCAATGCCTTTGGAGGTAAGGTCTGTTACGACTCTCTAGACCCCACCAAGTTTGCAAAGTGGAAGCCCATGTTGAAGGGCTTCTTGGCGTTCTGCGTGGTGTTCAACGCTCTGCTGTTCGTCACTGCCCTGCTGTGTTTTGTGATGAGAATCCCTCTGCAATTCACCCTGGCTGAGGGGCTGAGAAACGGCATGAAGTTCTACAAGGACACGGACACGCCGGGGCGCTGCTACATGAAGAGGACTCTGGACCTGATGCAGATGGAGTTTCGTTGCTGCGGAAACGACAACTTCAGAGATTGGTTTGAGATTCAATGGGTCAGCAACCGCTACCTGGACTTCAGCGCAAAGGAAGTCAAAGAGTAAGTGGCAAAGATTAAAAGCTAAACCCCACGTATAGCTCTTTAAAAGCTGATCCTTAATGTGTGATGTTACCAGGAACAAGCTCTTTTTTCAGCCTTAAAGTACGAGCGGCAGGGTTGGGTTGATTCAGGTTCGTTTGGTTCATTGTGTATTATAAATGGGTTTGTGATGAAGGTAGGTCGATGGAGGTGTATTATTCCCTTTCCCCCAATGAGGATTACCGGCACTAAAACGGTGACAGCTGCAGGTACAGCTAGAGGTCAGAGGAGGTCACACAAAGACACATGCGGTAAAAGCGACACCTGTGGATCTGAACGTGTGTTTTATACACAATCTGATACAGCCTCTTCCTTTCAGTTGTTTAACTTTGCGTAAACAATGGTGAAGAAGAAAGTTTTGAAGGCTGGGACATAATTAGTGTTTAATCTCCAGGATTACGTGTCCTTCAAGAATCAGTGTCCTATCCAATCTGCACAGGCATGGCAGCTGTCCAGGAGTGGTGCTGCACAACAACATCTTCCTTCAGATTTCCACATCACTCAAAGAAGGAAAATAAGACATAAATCAAATAACTGTCTATAAATACATCATAATTAAATGTAGAACTGGGGAGAGATTAAATTTGTTGTGATTTTTTATCACAGGTTATTTTAAATCCATGTTTAAATATGAATTTTATATGATATGAAAATAAAGATAATTATGTAACTGTCAGAACTTTTTAATAGTATTTATTTATTCTTGTCACTTCTTAACAGTGTGTGCTGGGGCATTATGATCTTCAGGCTTGAGTGGTGTTACTGGAAATCATGGATGCTTTGTGATCCTATCACAGTTGTCTTTCCATTGACCTACAACCATCAATCACACCTGAGATCAGCTCTTCAAATTGAGTACCGACCCATATATACACATTAAAGTAGCTGCTTTGCTACTTATTGTAATGTGAGTGCCCCAGCGCCAAATAGGATGGGATGAGCACCAGTTCCTCAGACTATACTGGTGGTTAACCCAAGACAATGTGGTGATAAAACAGATACAAGTAGCTTTAAATTTCAAATAAAGATACCTTTACTTTTATAACACTGCCACAACTTTGCCTCATCCCTTCAGCCGCATTGGGAGCAACGTGGATGGCCAGTACCTGATGGATGGAGTGCCATTCAGTTGCTGTAACCCCAGCTCCCCAAGACCTTGCATCCAGCTCCAGATGACCAACAACTCAGCGCACTACAGTTACGACCACTACACCGAGGAGCTCAACGTGTGGAAACGTGGCTGCAGCGACGCCCTGCTGTCCTACTACGGAGGCATCATGAACACCATCGGAGCCCTGGTGGTGCTGGTCACGATGCTGGAGGTCAGGACCACACAGGCACTCACACACTGAAGCAGATTTTAACTCATTTTAAACCCATGTATGATTGAAAGTCATATGTTTTGGGACACACAAGCAAAGATCTCACATCTGCGTTACATGTCATGTTGACAGTGATGTCATATCAAGCTCCCTCTGTAAGGAATAATGAAGCATTATTAGATAGACATGAAAACCCAGTTCTTTGGTTTTCTGTAGCTTTACTAAATATCCAGAATTCAAGAAAGTTTTTACTTGGATGCAAAGTTAAAAGTATTAATTTACTTGTTTATCTTTATGGTGTTTGTTGGGAGTGCATGCAAATGTGAAGGTTAATTATCAAAATGTTTGGAAACTAGTAAAAGGCATGCTATGTTATATCCCAAAAAGATGCTGCTGCTCTTTAAATTAATCCCTAACCCACCGTGGGGCTAGTTTGTTGCCTCCAGCTGAGTTTGTGATCACTGTTGTATCTCATGGCTGCAGGGCCAGAAGTGTTTAAGAGTAGTTAGATGAGAGTATGCTGACATATCTACAAACGGCACAATCGGGTATCGCTATGTGAGAACATAGGCGATCAATGGAAGTCCACGTGGATTCCCAGATGGGACAAAACTGCATTTAAGGAATGCTGCAGCGATGTTCGAGTGGATAAAAGGTCACTTTAACCTCAGCGATTAACGCCTTAAGCACAATTTCAGCTTCCTGCTGAACTGGTTGTTGAACCAGAACAGACTGGTGTGTTCAGGAAGTGGAGCTTAAAGGCACAAACACAAACATGAACCCTTTTCAGAAAGCGTCTGTCTGATAAGAGAAATGTGCAGAAATGTGCAGTGTGAGAAAAATAGCACGTTTTTTTTCAAGGTGAAATCATTCAAACCCATTTTAGAAAACAAGTTAAACACTTAGCCCGTTAATGGTTATGATACGGGCTCTTTAATCACTTTGTAGTATGAAGTCAGGTGTACAAACAAGCAAAGCTATTTAGCATTCCTTCCTTTTCACCTTTTCCACGCTCTATCCTCGCTATCATTGTTAGCTCCTTCCAAAACCCCTCCATCCTCTTCACCAACCCATCGTTCCTCCTGTCCTTTGTGCCAAATTTGGCTTTCATGCTCAGGCAACAAACCCGGAGTGTCTTACTACCTTCCCACGCAAAAGCTAATCCCGTTGAGGCAACTCTCTCTCTAACTCTCTCCTTTGGCTTTATCAAAAATCTTTTGTTGATAAGGTCAAGTGGTCTGCTTACTGGAACAAATGTACAGATAAAGCTGTGAAGTCAGTGATGGTGATCATGAGATGACTTTGTTTGTGTTCCCATGTGACCTCAAAGAAACAGCAAATTGAGCAATTAAGACGGCATCTCTGTCCTGGAAATCCAGTAGACAAGCCTCTGTCCTAAAAAAACATGGATTTAACGCTACATGAAAGCTGATCAGACATAAAGTTGGAGAACTTCCAGATTTAAGAGGTGTTATGCAAGCTTCTCTATGCTGACACAGACTGTAGCTTCTGAGCTGGAGTAATGGGTTAAACAATGTGGTGACAAAGACAGCTTTATCTCCTCAGCTGACTTTTCCATTTACACCACCTGATTTTTTAAACTTTTTAAATGAATAGCTGAAACTTAAAGTTATGCCTGCGACTTTAGGAAATACCACATAAGAAATGCACACATTTCAGACTCGCACAGAGACCTGTTCAGCCTGCGTGTGCAGGTCTCATCCATAGTTTCTCTGTCCCACATTGCACAAGATAAAATAAACTGTGTGTATCCAGAAGGACTTGACACACCTTGAAGCATTCACTTAATAAATAAACAGAATAAAATAAGAAATAAATTAAGTATATGTTTTAATTAAGGAGAACAAGTTGCATAAATAGCTTGAAATAAGCTAATGAATATTAGCTTTTCACTCTAATTATAACTTGTGTGGTTAACTACGAATTTTTATAAGTTTAATGCAGATTAGAATTTTATTATCTGCTATTCCAGATGTTTATATTCTCTTTTAAAAATGGAAACGCTTCACAATTATGCATCCTGATGCTCAGGTAACACTTGATTTAATTTTTCTATACACTTAAGCAGACCTGTAAGTGTAAAGAGTTAAAAGCTCTTTGTCCTGCTTTATCTGACAAGCAAAAATGAATTTCTTGTCAGAAGATGGCATGTTGGGGTTCATCTGAAAATGTGGGCCTTCTCGTCCCCTGCAGATTGCTGTGACTGTCGGCTTGCAGTACGTCAGCAGCTCTCTGTCCAACCTGGCCAACCCAGAGGACATAGAGAGCGAGAGCGAGGGCTATCTCCTGGAGAAGACAGTGAAGGAAACATTCACTGACATCATGGATAAAATGAAAGCCATGGGCAAAGGCGGCAAGGTGGAGGAGGGGGGCGAGGAAGGCGTCGCAACTGTGAGCTGAGCTAACCCCTTAACCTCAGAAACTGAGAACACTCCCACCTGATGAGGAGGGAAAAACAAGAGACTACCGCTGTTTTCTACCAACATATATTTTGTAGATGCCACTTCCTTATTGGGCAATGACCTCCCTGTAAACAGAAGTGTTGCAAATGAAATTCTTACGTAAATAACCCTGTATGTTCCCAGGTAGGCAGATAGTGAGTTAAGAGAGATACCAGCTTTTTGATTTTGGTTTGAAGCTACCAAACTAATTCATTTCCAGATCTAAGTTTGCCCAAACAGATTGGGGTTGTTGGTCGTCTCATAGCAACAGCGCAAACTAATCAAACCTTTAATAAAACGTCAGGTTGTTTTCCATTCACAAAGTAATTTTTTTTCCTTTGTTTTATTGACACATAGCTTTATGGGGATGGTGGTTGCTATGCAACTCCCCCTCTCATGGAAGCCATTGGTGCAGATATTTACATCCCAGGAAACACAGTGTTATAACGTTATTAATATTATTATCTTTCTCTTCTGACTTGTATATAATGAAATGACATGTAGCTTTACTGTATATAGGAAAAGTACACAGATAAACACCCACCCCGCTCCTCACTCAGCTCCTTCCGTACTCCAGTCCACCTTTGAAGCCTGATTAAGCTCCTGAGGAGTAAAACTCTGAATTGAGTCTGCAGGAAATGTGTTTGAATGTTGCGGCACGTGGTTGACGAGTGAGGCATGGGAATCAGGTGCACCCTGGAGAGAAACACAGGGCAGTCCGAAACATGTGGAGGAAATTGGCAGCTAAATTTGGGCTCCTGACTCCTGTCCTGTGATCTTTGCCATTTCCCCTGTGCATTCAGTATCTCTCTATTGACACATACAAGACATGTGTATATGTATGTATGTATATTCTAACAACTGGGTCTTTGTACATAGTGTAGAAAAAAATTACTTTTTTAAGATAATATAAGAAGCTAAATCTTTTATTTAAATCCACGTTAATTTTGTCTTTTTTCCAAATGATGCTTTTGGCTTTGTGTGTTTGTGTAGTGAAAAAAATAAAGGATTTTAGAGACGAGATCTGTCAGTGAAATGTTGATGTCGTGTTCTCTGAACCTTGAGTCACACAGAGCAGAGATCAAGAAGGGAGGTGTGCTGTGAGTGCTGTGGTGCACCTGATTAAGTCAACAGGATAAGGGCAATTACGGCATTACTGCTTTCACATGGACATGGGATGACTCTTCACATGTTCAATGTACGTGTGTGTGTGTTTGTGTGTGTGCTGGGATTGGTGTTGGTGATGGAGGAGGGGAATCATGCATAACCTGCATTCACAAACATGCTTCATTTTGAAACATTTGTGGGTGAAATGCCTTTTGCAGCTTCTGCTTTTAGTGATTTTTGTCCCACAAATCTGCTCAAGAATGAGCTTTTACTTCGAAGCAAGCTGGTGACAAATCTTTTGATCGCTTTATCCCACATTTTGATAAATAATAACCAGAAAGACACTGTTTTTATCCATCCTCTTCAGACAGAATCCACTAATAACACGTGCATCTGAGCTGAAATCCTTATACCACACAAACTCCCACCGTGAGGAATGAGAAGCCATGATATCAAAGCCGATGCGGCTTACTTAGAGTACATGAACGAGGTGAGGAAGGGGAAAGCTGCAGAGAGTCAGCAGGAACAGTAAAGAGCCTAACTCTGCGTGGTATTTTTGTTGGACCAAAGCACATAACCAGTGCTGAGTAGATAAGAAGCCTAATCGGCTTGAGATTAGCATGAGCCCCTCAACCTGGTGAGCAGGTGAGGTCCTGCTGCAGGCCTCACGTCAGGTAGGAGATACCGAAGACAAACAAGTGAAAGTGGAGATCAGAACTGGATGAAAGTCAAATATTGCATTGGTTTAGCGGTTTTCTGCAAAGCATGCAGACATGCAGCAGAAATATGGCCTCTATGGTTCAATATAAAGTCTTGTGTTAAGAAAGAGTGGGAGAAAAATGTACTTTAAGGTCAAAAAGGAAAATCCATTATGCAGAATAGTGTCTGTAAAATCTGCACTGTGGAAAATGACTTGCTATGCAGTGTAAACATTGACGTGTTGCTGGATCTACTGATGAAGACACCATTTAAAAACACAAACTGCAACCTGAAATTTAGCTTTAGTGACAAAATAAATGTATAGGATTGTAAAATATAATGTAGTATGAACTAGGAGTATTAAATCAAAGTAAAAATACATCAATGGTAAATCTAAATACCATGATGTATATATTAAAACTTCCACATGGTGTCTGTTTGGCTGCTTGTAGTTGTGCATATAAACGCTGGCTATTTGTTACTAACATGACCTGAAAACAGACATTTTTATTTTAATTTGAACATTTTTAATATTTATTCCTACTCTGATACCTTCAGAAAAAGACCCTGCATGCCTCTGCATTGCCTCTACTGCTCTCTGTTGGTGACTTCAGGTAACAAATCAAATCCCAATGTGATCTAATTGATTGAAAATTACCCACCGTAATCCCATTTAGTTTTCCAGCTGATTCTCTCCAGCTGATTATGTGATTGTATAATTTGTGTTCTGATTACTTTTTTTTATTTACAGGCAACATTTATGGTTTTGCCCCTATAAGATGTGATTTATTTTTATTTAAATCATCTTTCAGCCCTCCTATGTGACTAATCCAGTGGCTTGTTAAGGTCTTTTGGACTCTTTGATGGAGTCTGAACAGCTGCAGTTATATAAAATACCCACAAGAGGGCGCGTTTCTATCGTTATACAATAGTATTGACTCTGCCAATAATGAAGGATGTGATTTTACTTTTATCCTCTTCATCCATTTCACTCAAAACCTCTGTCAGCGACATGATCATCACTTTCCCACATTTTTCAGAGGATAAAATAATAAAAGCAGGTAATAATGATTATTTTTATGATCTATTGATCAGATCACTACAGCTTTGATACAGAATTGCTGAATGTCAGTGTGATTATTCTGTGTAAACAAAGTAAATGAGGATTAAAATGTACCATAAAATGGTTCATGTGAAGTATTTCCTTTAAATTAAATCTCATTGAAATTAAATCTAAACTGCAATTAGTTTTATTATTTAGCAATTTAGCCGTATTATTTATTAATCATTTAATTGAGAAGAAAACACTGAAAAATTCAAGAAAAGGTTCAAGGAAATTATTATTTTTGATTAGCTAAGAATAAAGTATTAAATCTGGGAAACAATTTTTAAAACTTATATTTTTACATTTGATTTTGTGCAGCTTTCTGATACTTTAGGATAACTTAAATTAAAAACAGGGGTTTAAAACGTCAAGATATTATGCTTTTAAATAACATAAAATAGAGAAAAGCTGCTAATCTTCTCTTGAGGCAAATTGAATCACTTTTCATATCGTATATTTGCAACATTTTCAAACCCCCCAAATAACATATGATGTACTGGAATGATCCGAGCAACTATATAACACTTTAAAATCAGTCATGTATCTACTAAATGTTACTATTTCTGTTACATGAATGACTAAACCTGCCTATATGAACACATTAAGCCACCCAGACCATTTATTTCTGAGAACATGTGGCATGTGATGACAACCTGGGTGACTTTGTTGTAAAGTTTTTTGGACAGATGCTGTGGACACTGCAAACACACACCTCACTTGACATCCTGGTGTGGGCTGAATGAACATGCAGACAGAAAGCAAAGCAGAGACAGAGGCAGAGAGGCAGAGAGAGGCCCGTGACTGGTAGATGTGTGGCCTGCTCAGAGGGGCATTGTTGGAGCTATGAGAGGACAATGCACTGCCCCCACCCTGAATACTCGCCATACCAGCTGACCAGCCATTACCAGCACTATTCCTTCTGCTCTGACACACACGAGCATGAACACACACACACACACTCAATCATAAGTTTGGTTTTACAAGGTGAAAATGCTTTTTATGTTACACTGGATGAGAGACAGAAACTAGGTGGAAGGCCAACAGTGCATGACACAAGCTTAAGCATGCATGGACACACACATTGTCTCTCCTCTGTGTGTGTGTTCACTTCTGTGTGTGTGAGATTCACAGCAAGTTAAGTTTAGACCCTAGCACCTATCTGTGCCTTCAGCAGAAACATCTCCCCTCATCGGGCTGCTGCAACCTCCCAGAGAGAACAAATGCAACCCTCACACCATCTTATTATTTCAGGATCCACAACAGATGTCCTCAGAGTGGAGGGTGTGTGGTGGTAGGGGATATTCTGACATTTCAATTTCCACCTGGGGCACGTGCAGCATGACCAGAAAACCAGCAAACATTAAGCATTGCCTTAACATTTTAAACAAAAGCAACTTAATGTCTTTCTAACAACCTGTTGGAGATAAAATGTCTATAATTCTAATTGATTATGTGAAATTTTAAGCTTTTATATTTAGAATATTTACTGGTTTAAAAAATAAAAGTAATGATAAAGGATTTTAAAGAAAAATAATCAAAATAATCCTAAAATTAGCTTTATAATTAGCTGTTTTTCTTTTCTATTCTAAGAAAAAAGTGGAAAAACAACAATTTCCTCAATTTAAAAGCAAAAACAACCCAACATAAAAATATAGATGCTTTCATATCTCTAAATTCGTAGTTTTATGGCCAACTTTTGATCTTCTTAAAACAAATTACTAAATTATCTTTCCCTAAAATGCATAAAAATACTGTTGCTTTTCTTTCCTCCTCTGCATAAACCACAATATTAACATCTCAAGCGGGAACAAAAAGGATCATTTGTTTATTTTCCAAAAGTAGAGATTTTAAAGCCACCTGCACGCGCCAAACCTCCCAGGGCGCGTGACTGACAGTCACTGCTGCAGAACAGGTGTACATACCTTTTGGGGGGGGGGCTGTTATATTGTCATATGTGTGAGGTGTCCGCGTGCGCGCGAGAGAGGGAGACAAAGTGACTGGGGCGGGTGTGGACGGGCGCGAGCCCACCGCCTTCCTCCTTTCTGTGATAGCGGCGGCGCGCTGCGCGGTCGCGACAGTCCTCTCGTGCTGCTGCTGTACTGTAATCATATGATAGAGTCGATCCCCGCTGCAGAATACCGACACACCGGGCGGACACAAGCGGAGGACCGGGCCGGAGGAGACCAGCTGATGGAAGATCTGTAGCCGCAGAACAAGTGCGCGGAGTCGGCAACAACCCAACCCAACAAGAGCCAAACTTCCCCCACTTAACGGAACTTTTTCCAACTCTGGAGAGTAGAGCTGAGGGGTGAGGGGGGAAGACCGTTTTGGGGGAAGACAGGACTCACTAACCCGAAGGACAGTCGACTAAAACCGGACCGGAGAGTTGAGTTTGATCTGCCAGAGAGGCGGTCACCGGGTCGCGGCTGGTGGACTCCTCTGGGATCTTCGCATCGCGTCTTTATTTATTTATTTTAATAGAACAAAATCACAAAAAGTTTTTTTCTACCAGCGAGGTCACTTTAATCTAAAGCCATGGTTGGGGAGACTGAGGTGAAGGAGAGACCTAAGTCTAACCCGGACTATCTAATGCAGCTGATGAACGACAGGAAGGTGATGAGCTCCCTGCCCAACTTCAGCGGCATCTTTACGCATCTGGAGCGGCTGCTGGATGAAGGTAACCCGGCCTGCATGGCCTCGCATCTCCCTCTAATAAAAACTTATAATACTAGTCTCACTACAGAGGAAATAAGGGATTCTTTTCAAAGTCTGGCTGTGTTCATAAAAGTAGCCCTTACTGACTGACTTTATTGAAAAGTCATTAACTGCAGGAATTCCTCACTGGCTCCTGGGAAACGTGACAGCAATGTTGTCCCCCCAACACTGATTTAATGCAAGCGATAAATTATCACACTCACATAGTCTTTTTACTGTTTTCACCCAAAGCATTCATATACCACGGCTGCAAATCCCTAAATCTGATCAAACTATGCATGAATGGAGATGTGTTTGTTGTCTTAAGTCACATTTTTTGATCTGTTGAGAGAACACACACGCACACACACACTCAAACAGGGGTGGTTGGTGATGGGAACAAACAGACAGTTGTTAGTCTTTCCCAGTGACCTAATGCACAGGCTTATGTGAATGCTGCAGCCCATCCCAGTGCAGGAAGGAGAGCATGTCACAGTGTTAAACATTTCATTTGGAGCCTCCAGTCATGTTGTCTGCACAAATCACTTGTTGATATCCAGCGTTTTCTTATAAGTAATTATTAGAAATCTGAAACAGGAATTTCAGAGCAAAGATTTCCCAGTGGTGCCTTATTCCTGACTCATTAATGAGCAGTAAAGGATACTAAGGCCTCCTGTTGCCACTGTTGCTGCACGTCAGGATCACTCTGGTTCTGACTTTGTGTTTTGTGACAAGTCTCATGACATAGCAAAGTTACTCTTGTACCGGACGACCTCTACAGCTTAAAAAATAGGCCATCTTAACATCTCTCATGTTGTAGACTGACAGCTGAGCCTATTCATCCCCTACACGTGATAATGTGGCTCATAAGAATCATAAGAAATAAGCAAAATGAATAAAGTTTTGTAAAGGTGTCGTCAAGCTACATGTTTGTCCAAAGCCTGCGCTGTTGTTTGTTCTATATTTAACCCCATGACAGGTTGAAGTGTTAAGATAAGGCTTGATGAAGCCCCACCACCACCTTCCTGCCTTTATCGCTTTCTACTTTGACCGACTCTCTTGTTCTTCTTTCACTTCTTATTTTCCTCCAGCTCAAGTGTGACAAAAGCCATGCGCCTCTTTGCAGATGTGTTTGTGTGAGTGATTTAATAGCTAGTGTTTGGTCTGGAAAAGGTCAGAATAGGTTATTAGAGGATCATCTTCATCACTGTGTCAGTGGTTGTAATTATAGTGTCCTACTGTAGTTATTATGGTCAGACTTATCACACTAAGAAGAGGGAGGCATGCCTCTCAGCTTGCTTAGGTCAGATGATATTTGTGCCCCAAGGCAGTTATTCAGCCATGTGTGTGTGTGTGCTGGTATGTGTGTGATTTTAAACTGGGGGTCTGTGTGTATGTGTCGTGTTATGTGTTTGTCTGGTGCGGTAGTCGGTTATTATTGTGCAGGCCTGTCATTACGGAGGTATCAGAGCCAAGCATCGGTCATTGAGGCAGCCATAAACAAGCGCAGAAGCAGATAAGCATGCGCTCATTGTTAATGGAGCTGCTGCATCAAAGCTAAACTGCAAATCTGAAACTTATTGCTACGGTAAACTTAGTTAATTGCTTTTAATTATATGGTAAATATATTTTTTTGGGGTGTAGCCCAAAGCCAGAAAATGATTTATGAGCTGCTTTAACCGTAAATGAATTACTTTAGGAGAAATAACCTCTTTGCGGATGTTTCTTGTGACGATTGGCAGTTTTTCTCTGTTTTACATGCTCTTAAACAGATTATCTCTAGGTTTACACATTAACACATCATTTTCTTTTCACTTCTTTGCAGCCACTCTGATGTAAACACCTTTTAAACCGTCTAACTCAGTGGTCACCATGTAGGTTTTACCCTACAGTGAAAAGGGAGCAAAGGAAGAAACTGGAGGAGAAAATCCTCAGTAATGTTGAAGGCCTGATTGCAAAGCGTTCGGTGGTTAGATTCTACATCGTGGTGCAGAATGCTGCGACTCTCTCGCTGCCTATCCGTCCACTTTCTATTTGTCAGCTGTCACATTCAGAGCTTCCTTTAATTCTGGTGACTGTGAGTCATCGTCCTGAGGAATGAAATGTGAAACCTCTTCTCCCCGAGACCTTCCTCTGCTCATCAGATTTAATGTAAGGGGGGGGGGGGGGGGGGGGGGGGGGGGGGGGGGGGGGGGGGGGGGGGG
>JBAMHV010000023.1:5321196-5347307 GCA_037177535.1 Pseudomugil gertrudae
GGTTTTGTGGCTTGGGGGTAATTTTCCGGGGAAGGGAAGGGGGAAACCTTTTTCCCCAGAAACTTCCTTCTTCTCCCCAACTTGAGTCAACCCCCCCCCCCCCCCCCTTCTTCTTCTCTGTCTTTAAGAAATTGGCAGGGTGCGCAAAGACATGTACAACGACACACTGAACGGCGGTATGTTCAACGGGCGGGACATGGAGGAGCTTCCCGAAGCCATCGGCCCCGTGGCTCAGCTGCAGGAGAAGCTCTACGTGCCTGTCAAAGAGTACCCCGATGTAAGTGGATGGTTCATAGACCTTTGCCCCCCTTTTTTTTGTGTTTACCTTTCACTGTTGTCACTTATCTCTTCTGAGCTGCAGAAACTCTACCAGAAAGACAGTGTGGCTTTTGCTTTGCATTGGATGTAAAAGCTGATTTCATTCTGAGATCATCTTTATTCACACCCAGTGATGTAATCTGGAGTTAAAATAGACCAATAATAAACCTGGGTCAGCGTCTCCAATGCGATAAAAGTGAAAAATACAACCTCATATGAAGATTCAGCCAGGTTTATTTATGATGATGTAAACTTCCCCCCACTCTGGCACGATTTCCAGCCCTATGTTTACACCATACATATTTATAAGAGCTTAAAAACCTGGATTAAGTTTTTCCTCAAAATATAAAGACAAGTGTGTGAAAGGACTTTACCATCCAGCACACCCATGTTCATGCCAAGTACAGCTAAGCACTTCAATATGGGTTGCGTTGATCCAGATTGCATGGCTCACATGATTTTCTCCATGCATCAGCTCGCCAATCACCCACTACAATGACGGGCTGTCCTCACTCACATGACAGCAGGCTAACAGGACACACACAGGAGTGCATTGGAAAACGGTTGAGCTCAAGGTTAAATTTAGAGAGCAGTTCCTCTGTCTGGATTGTGTGTGTTTGTTGGTGTGAGTGGAGGGCCGGAATGTGTTGCAACTGTTGCTGAAGTAAACATTAGTGCAGACCCGGAGACTTGGGTGGATGAAGGGGGGGTCGGGTGCTGTACAATTATTATGAGAAAGGCAGAAAACAACAAAGCGACAGCGGCAGAGAAACAACACAGAGAAAAGCAGCTGTCTATTTAATCACTCAGTCGCAGTGACAGATAAGGTTAAGAGAACGACGCTGTCCTGTCATGCCACCAACACCAGCCAGCTCCCCTATAATGAGCTATTTTTGTCTCCCTTACTCACACAAACACTTCACTGATGCACAAACCCCAAACACACACTCGTACAAACACACACACATTGTAAAAACGACCTTTTTAGCCTCTGATGTGCAGCAAGTATCACCTTTCCTCAGGCTTGTTCTTCACTGTTTTTTACTGAGCATTTTGCTCTTTTTGTGTAGTTCAACTTTGTAGGGAGGATCCTGGGCCCGCGAGGACTGACAGCCAAACAACTGGAGGCAGAAACCGGCTGCAAAATTATGGTGCGAGGAAAGGGCTCCATGAGAGACAAAAAGAAGGTAAACACACATAAAACACACACAGAACGGATGCATTTAATATTCAATTTTAATCAGGCAGACATTTTTCTACCATCCTCACTCCCTCTTATCCGAGCTTTATTGTTTGAGCTCAAGTTAACCTTGGATGTTCACATGTGAGCATCTCAATCCAGCTTACAGCACCTCTAATAAATAACCCCTTATACATTTATTTTTAGCTACAAGTGAGCTTTAAGTTAGTGGTAATAATAAGCAGGTTGTGCTCACCATGAGCAAAAGGAGCACTCAAACATCCCAGCTGAGATGACAACATACTCAAAAACACACGTTGAAACAGCCGGATTTTATACGCAACACTGCCGAGGAGCCATCTTGTCCCCTCAGTGCGAGCGAGAACAAGCATTAGCACCGCATTAACTTTCAAGCATTAACAGTCTGGAGGGGAGGCAATGCAGCGAAGCTAATTTGCATATTTTAAATAGTTTTACGGCAGGAAGGGATGTTTTTCTGCTAAATTTGATCACAAAAAAATCACCCAAAACTTTGCATACAGTCGCTAACAAACAAATAAATGCGGGCAAACATGTAACTGCATGGTGGAAGTAACTGGAATGAAGGGAGGAGAAACTTTTGGACAACATCTGACTGGACGCTGATGCTTTTCTGTAAAGACTGAATAGATAAGACTGCACCGTTTAGTTTGTACTGCTTTTCTCTGGTAGACGCTACAGATCAGTGAAAACACACACCTGGAGATTCATACAGCTTCTTTCCAAAAGCCATCTGTGCCCGAACTCACACATACACTGACAATGAATGCACTGACAAACTGACTCATGCTGCTTCGCTGCTCTTCTTCTTCTTTATTTATTGTGAGCCTGCACTATTTTTTATGATTTTTTTTACACTTAGCTTAACTGGGTTATTTGTGACTTGTTCCTTTTTTTATATCTTGTCTGAGTTTTTTTTAAATCAGAGTTTAAAGGCCACTTGCTTTTGTAATTTGCTCTGCATGCAGCATCAATAAAGCTTTTCAGCTGAGTTCAGTTCAAGATATATAAGTGCCGTCCAAGTTTTCCTCCTCCACGGTTTTATCCATGATTACAAGCTTTAAAGCGAGTAGTTTTTTGATCCAGATGAACTTTAAACTTTAAGTTTTGCTGTGATCTAAACTGCTTCCATGCAGACTGCCACGCCCTTGCTTGACCAATGAGCTGCGTTGCTGCTTCCTATCTGAGGGAATTTAAAGATGCAGTTATTTTTTATGTTTTAATGCCAGTTAAAACCCCAACGCTTTCGTGTTGACGCAGTTCGTACGATATGTTATGGCGATATGCGACAGAACTGAGAGAAAAGTGCAACTTTGCGGGCTTTGTTGCACCTCAGTTGATTTACCTCCTGATCTTGTGCTGGTGGCAAATATCACGAGCTCCGTGGCGCCTCCGTCACTTTTCACGGTGATGTCTGAAAGAGGCCGAATGGAAGCTGAAGTAATGAACGTGTTAAATACGTGTTATTAATGAAGTTGTTAATGTCCTGCGTTTGGCCTCTGATGTACACTTGAGATGGACTTGACTCCCGAGGGGAAGAAAATCTATGTCTCTCTACATATTTATCTCTTTTAGCATCCGCCTTTCTGTCATTTTGTTTATTTCCCCGCCCTTCTCTCAAAATGACTTCTTGGTTGCTGAGCTTTTCTTTCCTGTCCCGGTGTTCAGTCCATCTGTCCTCCCTTTCCTCTCCCCCGGTGTCTGCATTTGGATGGAGTCAACT
The DNA here is from genome assembly GCA_037177535.1 of Pseudomugil gertrudae. Classification (NCBI taxonomy): domain Eukaryota; kingdom Metazoa; phylum Chordata; class Actinopteri; order Atheriniformes; family Pseudomugilidae; genus Pseudomugil; species Pseudomugil gertrudae. The sequence continues at coordinate 5,324,457 of JBAMHV010000023.1, forward strand.
CAAGCTTTCCAAACGGCAGGTGGAGCAAGTCCAGCATTCCACCGCCACCCCCGCCCCTGTCTCTTTCTCCCTCTCTTTCTCTCCAGAACATTCCCAACCCTGCACGTCCCTCAGAGGGAGACACACAGAGAAACACACAGAGACGGAGAGGAAGGAAAACAGAGACACAGTGGGAAGCGACTGGGGGAGAAGAGGGAAAGATGTTGACTTTCAGTGTTCTTCAGAGTGATACATCTCACTTGACAAAACAGCCTCAGAGGGCACAATGTGCCACACTGAGATGCATGCAAATAATCTGATGTTTTAACTCTACCTGCTACGGACACTTATTTTCATAAGAAATTAAAGATTTCCATTCATCTTAAATCTGGCTGAACACGAAGCGAGATTCGGCGATGCTGAACTCGAGGAAGTCCGAGCTCAGCCGGGCGAAAGCTGGAACGATCTTTTCTTTTAATGTGTCTGAAGAGGAGTTTAATTAGCTGGAGAAAAAGAGGTGAAGCTGGAATGTACCGGGTCAAATAATATAATCATAATCCACGAAATGCATTTTGCTCTCATGGCTTTCACACCTGGCTCTGGAATGCGCCTCCACATCTGCCTTGGATGACCACCACCGATCAGTTCGCACTCCCCTGCTTTGAATGCAAATAAAAACATGCTTTACTGATGTGTGCAAAGACCACAACCCTAAGTCCTGCTCCAGTAAATCACCAGAGCTGACCCATTACTGCAGTTATCAAATAGAGCCTCTGGAATCTGTTAATAAAAGTCTCACAGCTTGACCCACGATTAAACAGATATGCTACACAGTCACATTGAAGTGGTTTATTTTTACTTGCACACTTGGCTAAAAGCCTTATGCAAAGCTGGTGGTTAATTATGCAGCGGTTATTCAACCATGAGCAGAGATCTGCCAAATGAGTTGTTGTTTCTCACTGGCAGAAATGACGGTCTTTCATAGTGTGCATGTTCATGTTCATGCTGCTGGAGGAATGTGGCTATATGCGGCTTAGACCACCTACAGATGTGGTGTGAACAGTTGGATCTCAGTGTATACGGAGTTCATTCGCACCTGTACTCACAGCTATCTGTGGCAGCTGACCAACTAAGAACAAGGCCAAAGTTAGCGAGTCATCTCCTGAGTAGAAATCAAATAACTAATAGCTGGATCATTAGTTATGACAGAGACAACTTCATATATTTAACACAAAGCCGGTGCTTTCTTAAGGAAAACTTTGTTTCACTGCTGCTTAAATACGCCAAACATGCAGTTATTTGATACAACTCAAGAGAAATCAACTTGCAAACATATATTTCTAACTTAAATGTAGCTAAACTGAAGCTTATTTTTACCTCCTTAACATACGTTTCCTGAGAATACCTGGATTTATCTGATGACCTTAGGAAATTACTCTAATGTTATCTAGAGCAGAGAAAAGCAACTAAAGCATTTCTCAGGCAGACAAAACAGACAGTTGCATTATTTATCATGTAAATAATGACAGATAGACGCAAATAAAGTCACGTTGATTCATTAAAGTGTTATTTCTGCTGATTAATGAGCATTATTTTACTGGTAGTTTTGATAAAATAACAGTGAGAGCGACTGGACGGGATGAAGGAAGGAGTCGTGCAGAGAGGGGAGGTTTGGGAAGACGTTACATAAAGAATCAGAGTGCAGAACCTTCAATAAAACGCAATCTTGTGTAACCACTGAGGAACAGCATGGTTGTTTCACGGGTTTGTTACGCCTCCGAAGCTCCATTAGACAACCTTGAGCCTTGTGTGCGTTTGTCCAAAGTTTGAGGGCGATCCAAAACCAGAGCCAAGCAAGAAGAAAAGTGAAATCCTGTTCCTTCTCTGCAGTAAAGGGCCCAGTTTGTGCAGTGCATTCAAACCGAGCTTTTAAAACGTCTCTGTGTGTGTGTGTGTGTTTCAGGAGGAGATGAACCGAGGGAAGCCCAACTGGGAGCACCTCAATGAGGACCTCCACGTCCTGATCACAGTGGAGGACACACACAACCGTGCCAAGATTAAACTCCAGCGGGCCATCAACGAGGTCAAGAAACTTCTTGTGCCCGCTGTGAGTATGGGTCCGAATCGTGCAGCATAAGTGTTTATTTGCTGCATAAAAAAACAAAAACTGTGTGACTGGATTGACTGGATGAGTGTTCACTGTGTTGGTATGCATGGAAGGGGGAAGGGGGATTGTCAGCCCAAGAAGTGTGTGTGTTTGCATCTTGTTTTGTGTGTCCCTGTGTGTATGAGAGAGTATGTGTAAGGGGTTAGGGTAATTAGGGAACACGCATAAAGGGGTTGCCATGGTAACCCCGGGTTGTTTGAAAGGCTGCGGGAATGAATGGAGAGTCTGTTCACTCGTTCTCCCCACTCCATCACTCCTTTCACTCGTTCACAACTCACTTCATTCCCAACTACCGGCTACAGTATTCCTTTAGCTTTTCTTCTTCTTCTTCTTCTTCTTTTTTTTGTCTACCCAAGAACATTTTGATTGCACTTCTCAACATTTCTCACATTCTCCAAACCCACATGCTGCCCACCTCCCCTTTACAGACACAAATACATACACATGCATCCCGTTGAATGAAAACTGGACTGAGCGCTAAATTATCCCCTATTTACAAAACAAGACCAAAACGGTATTAAAATCGCCAGTCTGCTTACGTATTTGTCTCTGCATTGTTTGCAACAAAAGTAACAGGTTGCAAAGACCTGCAGGGGGGGTTATATGGCAAAAATCAGCTGTCACTTCCTGTTCAGTCACAGCATGCCCAACCTTCTGCATTAAACGGACTGAAAATCGTCTTTTGGCTGTTAGGGGCAACACACCTGTTAATCTATGTTTGTGCATGTGTGTGTTTATGTGTGGAGGGTAAAGTCAGTGATATGTGTTAGTTTAACCCAGCTGACCTTCCTCTCCAAAAGTAAATCAGTCCAAGCTTTTCACCAGGCTGTAACTGGAGCTAAGAGGCTAGCGAGTTTGACACTGAATATGTCTGGTGTGGTTGGAGCGGCTGTGTTAAAGGTCTGGTCAAAAACAAATCCAGCTGTTTGTTTGTTCTTTTTCCTCTTTGGAAAACATTTCAATGACTTTATGCATGCTGTAGAATCTCTTGACTTTGTGACAAAAGGTCGTTTATTTGCTTGTGAATGACAATCGCAGATACGTAAGCTGATTGTGCTGCTCTGATTGTGCTGCTCTGATTGTGCTGCTCTGATTGTGTGTGCCGCAGGCCGAGGGGGAGGACAACCTGAAGAAAATGCAGTTGATGGAGCTGGCCATTCTCAATGGGACCTACAGAGATGCCAATGTCAAGACGCGTAAGAATGACATCATAGTTAACATGTGGAGGAGGGTTGGTGGGTGACAAAGGAGGGGTCACGGTACAGGACTCCACTGTATATATGAACAATGCCTCTGTTCCTCCTGTTAAATAGACTGTTTGTCCTCTCTTCTTCTTCCCTGTCTTTTGTAAATGTTTGCGTGTGGGTGTGCGCACACTTGCGTTATTGTGTGTTTGTGCAACCGGACAGCAACCGCCGCCTTCCCTCTAGCGACTCCTCAGGCACCTCGGATCATCACCGGCCCGACGCCCGTCCTGCCCCCCACCTTGCGCAATCCCGCCCCTGTCACCACGCCCACCATCATGCCTCTGATCCGTCAGATCCAGAGCTCCACCCTCGTGCCGGGAGGCAATCCGCATCCAGCGCTGGTGCAGCAAGGGCCCGAATCTGGAATCATCTACACACCTTACGAGTATCCCTACACACTCACGCCCTCCATATTGGAATACCCGATTGACTCAACTGGAGTATTAGGTACGGAACAACCATCAGTTCATCACTCTCATACATGGTCAATGGATGTATTATGAGGACTGGATACTGGGCTCCATACTGGGAAAGCGCATGCGATCGATAGATTGATAGATTGCGGAATCTTTCCAACATTTCTCTCCGTGTTTTCTCTTATTTATCTTATTAAAGCTTCAAGAAAACCTGAAACAACACAATCAGAGCAAGCTTTGAGTGCTAATGCTAGCTGCGATTTGTTTCAAAGAAAGCTTTATTCACATGAGGAGGAACAGAAACAACTTTGCAAACTGAGTCAAAGTTTAAAATGCCATGACTCATCGGATGTTTCCGGTCTCAGTGAGTAAACAACAAACTCACATGACTCACCAGCAATTATCTAAACTCCCAAATGAGTCCAGAGATTAAAGTAAGACTCGCTTATTGTCGCACTTTTACTGACTAACAGCCGGTTGCACCATAACCACCATGCAGTGACTCTTAGGACTTATTTCTGTTGCTTAGTTTTTGGTTTTCACCTTGTTTGCTAATTCATCTCGTGAGGCGCACCACCACTAACTGGTTGCCGTATCCAGTTCTTGTAATACATCCGCATCATACACACGTGCATGCTGAAGCTCATTGCTGGGCTAACAGTCCCTTCTCCCTGTGTTTTCGCAGGTATGGCTTTCCCAACCAAAGGCTAAGCGATAGCAACCCTTCCTAGCACACACATGGACTGGCTTGCAGAGACCCCCCCACATCCGCCCTCCCTCTCCCCGCCCCCCCAATCCTTTCACTTCCACACACACCCGAACACACTCAACCCTCAGAGCAAACAGTTTGATTAAACTTTAGGATGACAGATTCCTCGACAGTCGTTCTGTAGTCGAGTGTCCATTCCTGTTAATTTCCTCTTTGTAATAGCAGACTAGCGTTGTGGTGTGACAGCTATTTAACTTGTTTTTAATAATTCAGCTTCCGCTTGTAATTCTTAACATGTTAGTGAACCCATAGATATTGTAGAGCTGCTGTTTGCTATTTAACATATGGTTAAGCTTATTTTGATCACAGAGCTATAGAGTGATTTGGCTTCCAGCTGATGTTGAATCTACTAGTGAAGCTTAGTTTGAAATTAGCAGTTTGGATTAATACTTTCTGTAGAGAGCAGAAGACCACAAAACAACATGAATTCTGTCTCTTAGAAGCAAGATGGTTTTATACTTCTTTCCTTGAACACTGTAAATTCCTGGTTTCGCTGATGTTGGTGCCATGGGTGGACTGTCTGATGTCTTTCTGATGAGTAACCTTCTGTGTTCTGTTTTGGGAATGTCAATGGCTGTTAGCAGGTGCCATGACCACTAAGGTACGACGCCACGACAAGAGAATCCATCCTTACCAAAGGGTAGTGACCACAGACAGAGGTTAGTTAGCTCACCAGCCACTTTATGTGTATGTGTATATGTGTGTGTTAGTGTGGATGCATGCGGACCAATGGACCAATTTCAGTTTACATGTGTCTTTAATACGGCATGCCTTAAAAAGAGAAATAACTATCAGGCGGGAAGGTGACAGGCCGAAGCAGCCTCGGTGTGAAAATGTGAACCGGGGTCAGGTTAGGGGTGGCGACCGAAGCGGTTATCTTTACTCGCCTGTTAACTTAAACTGGACGGCTCTCTTCATGTGACTCGATCCCGAACCGTTCGGTTTATCTCCTCAGCACTACTTCTGACCACTTAAATAAACCCGTGGGAGGTTTAATTTACACTCAGCTTCATTCCATTAGATTTCCACATTATTTTCCATGTACATGTAATGAATTAAATCCAGTGTTATGCCCACTTATCAGATGACACTCAAAATAAAACAGCGAGTCTCGTTTTCTAAAGATCGTCCAATTCATTGTGATCTTTAGGTTTTACTACTAAAACACAGCGTGTGATAACTACTGAAGTCTGTGTTACAAGCTCTTTTGAATGAAATACTGTTGTTTGTGGTCTTATCAGTCGCCCACTGGACTATATCATTGGGGCTGTTTACATCTTTCATTTATTTCCTAGCCAGAGTGGTGCTGCTGCCATGTATCTAGCTGCAAAATAAATTTGTATATAGGGATTTTAAGAATTTAAGTGCTTATATGGAGCTTATGGAACAAGATCGCTTGGAAATACTTGTAGTTTTGTTTTCTTTGTTTTTAGTTTGTACATTTTTATTTTTTGTTTTTATGATATGCTTTTTATAGATGAAGTGTGTCCATGTCAACTTCATTTAAAGTGTGTAGCTACTACTGTTTTAGTCACCCGGAAGGTGGCAATGAAGGCAGTGTATTTGCTCTGTGTATTTAAGATGAGGTGACCGTCTCGATTCACAGGCCTCATGACTGTTATATGCAATAGAAATGGACTAGCTAGCTACAATATATGTGTGTGAGCAGTGGTGCTCTTGTTGTACACAATGGACAAAAAACACTAAAAGGCAATAAAGATGAGTATTGAAAGAAATCTCTAAAGAAAACCAAAGCCTCTAAATTCTTGTAGTTAGTCTGTCTATTGTTAAATTGTTTCTCAAGTCCTTCTAAAATCACCATCTCTTAACCTCTCATCGCTCTCTTATGGTGCCTCTTTGCTTACAGTAGCTGTTTAGGTGCTCCTCTAATCTTTCATAGCAAGTCAATCAAGGCATAATCAATAATCAGTTAATCATCCGATCTTATGCCTGCTGCTAAACAAAAGCTCTGCTCGTCAGTAAGTGAGAGTCTCTGTGAGGCCTAGACATTTCTCTTTGGACGTAAAGGTCACTCTCTCACCCACATGAAACCATGCTGTCTCCCTCTCTGTCCATGGTTTCACTGTCTGTCTGTGCTAGACGTAGCCAAGCTAGCATGAATAGTATCACTATAGCAGCCGTCTCACGGCAGGAGGGGCTTGTCCCAAAACACCCTGAAAACGCCTTCATGAGCGAATGTGAGCATTGCTAACCGGCCATTCCACATGTCAACGCCCGCCGGTTGACGTGAGTCTTTGCGAATGGTTATGCAGGGCTCATGAAGGTGTTACGTAATGCCCCTCATGCTGTGCCACTGCACTAGATCTGCCTTGTTGTCATCCCGACGCCACTAGCTGACACTAATCTCTCTTCTATCTTTTTTTCTTTTTATGTCCCCTTTTATGTGCCCTTTTTGTTTCCTTTCCTCGTCTGTCCGTCTCTGTTCGTCTAACTCTAGCTGCCACGGCAACTAACCCATGACCCCCTTGACCTTCTGACCTTTCCGCCCACTGATGACCCACCCATCTCTGCCTGCTGGTGTGCTCATTGGCCCACGGCCCTTCCACTCCCCCAGCTCAGCCAACCAGAGACCAGAACATTGGGAACAACCCGGCTGCCTCTGTCTAACCAGCCAACCAGAAGACAGCAATCCTGGGAATAAACCCCTGGACCCCACCCGTCACCGAGTTCTAACCTAAACTTTACCAAATGTGCCTTTCTTTTTTTTTTTTTTGAACACCCAACTAGAAATTACTGTCTGTATTTGTATGACTGGTAAAGGGCTCCAAAAGCAATCCCCGACAGTGCCAACCTGCCTCTCTGAGCTGCCGTGCCAGGCAATAATCATAACAATAATAATTATTTTAACTATACTGATACTGGTGGTACTTATCAGCACAGACACCCTTCATAAACACTAAACTCTGAGAGATATATGAGGTATTTTCCCTCAGCGAGCACCTCTCCCATCTGGGTGCGTCTCTTTTTGAGCAGATGCATCTTAACTGAAGCGTAACATTTGTAATCGATGGTGAAACTGAAACTATATTAACATGTTTCTCAGTAGGTTACAGTGTGTCTCGCTCTTGGTAGTTTTGCACCTCATGTGCTTTAGGAACAGATTTGTCAGGGAAGTAACCTCGATGGCCTTTTTTGACACGATTAAAGATTTTAAAAAGCTTTTCGACTATGAAGCGACTCGGTGAGGAAAAATAACAAAGGCCAAGAAGTAACTTCCAGCTACTGAGTCGATGATCCACACTGATACACAAACAGACTGAAGGTTGGCCTTCTTTTGTCACAATCTAGAGGGTTTTCACAATGATGCCTTTGCCTTTTTCACACTACAGTATTGTATGAGCCTGAACAACAGTGCCTTTATTTATTGAAAGCGATGGAACAATGTTACACCTAAATCTTTCACTGCAACATCACGGCTTTGCACCCAGCTTGAAATGTTATTATTTGAGTTCATGCTGATTAGCTAAGACTGCAGCTCCAATCACATTTTATAACTCAGTATCCATCAACTTCATCAGTGCCAAAATACATGAAAAAAGTGGCTCATTTGAGTTGAAAAGCAGCATCTGAAGTGTTTAAATGAGGTTTTGGACACCTCTAAAAAACAGTGTTATTATTTTATGTTGTTTTTTTTTGTGTTTGGTTAAGTCGTGTTGCTTCAGATGAAGTCATCCGTATATATGTTTGCATGTGTGTCTTCCTTTTTCCCCCCTCAGAGGATACAGTTTTACACAAACAAAAACCAAGTGATGCCTTCACATAAAATAACATCTGTAACAAGTTTATAATGTATTTTTATATTCTATTTTGTACACAAAAAGACAAATAACATTAAATTACCTTTTCAGATCAGAGAATTATGCCTTATTACAGAGAATAATCCGGCTAGACGAACTGTTCTGTATGTGGTCAGTCTCAGTTACCCTGACAAACTGGAGTTTCTGATGTTCTCTGTATTAACTTGAGCCTTTCAGATCAGCATTGCTTGCCTTCTGTGCCTTTTGTATACAACGAGTGTGACAATTAACAGTGTAGTACACATTAATCTACTCTTCAGTGCCAAGTATAGGTTACTAACAGTTACCACTTCTGTGATTATTAACAACTTTAATGGTATCTGTCTGTGCTTTGGATTTCTTTAAAAAAAAATACATGTGTGTCTAAAAAAGATGAGAAACATAAAGAAAGATGTTTTAAATGATGATCTTTTAACTTTTATCTGAGTAGGAATAACTCTTTGTTCACTATTAAACTCTTAGTGGTAAAACTAACCAACTTTGTTGCTTTTTCTCTGTAGCTCTTAATTATGCAAAACAGCTTCCTTTCTGCATACTAATCACCAAACACTCCTCAGATACAGAGCGAAGGGGGGGGGGACACCAAGCGGACACTTTAGCCAAAACGCAGGGAAAAGGGCCACGCCGTGCTTTTTCTTCTCCTTTTTTTGTGCTCTTTCTTTCGTCTTCTGTCTTCTTCTGCAATTCAAGTGGACATCACACACTGATGTGTGTAATAAGAGAGAAGAAAACACCCAGCTCACCATGGTTTCTCGCAGGCATGCACATGTATAACAGACAAAAAAGGAAGGGGGGGGGTGCAGATCTGGAGAACGAGATGACCAGGGAATTGAGGGGAAATCGATTGTGCAAGCTCGCCCTCAAACATCTGCAGAGTAAATATTACATGGGGATCACAGCCTGTCCCTGAAGTCTCAGGAAAACTATCGCTAATAATCTGCACATGTCCTGGTGGCTACATTTGCTTTAATTGCTCTTTAAAATACTTTTTTTAAAAATAATCTTTGGGTAATTTGAGCCGTTTGAATATTTGACACTTGAAGTTAAAAGTGAAACTTCCCTTTAAAACCCACTTTAAAGTTTTTACACACAAAAAAGAAGAAAAAACTTCACATGGGCTTCTCTGTGGTGAATGCAGCAGTGGGTGGCTTATTCGTCCTCTCCCTGCCCTTCCTGCTTTCATTGTGAAGTCGGGGGGGGGGGCTGATATTGAACTTCAGGCTTGGAGTTGAGCCTGCTCTATAGCTGCAACTCCAACCCCCTGATCACAGACAGAGAAAGGACATAATGTGACCGCTGCTGACAATCCTCTGGACAGGAAGAAGCGGACTGAGTGGAGATAGCATAAAAGAGAATGTATGTGTGCTACAAATGGGTGGGGGTGCTTGAGTGTTAGGATGGGTGTGTACACTTGTCTTTGCTTTTCCTGTTTTCACTCAAGTTATGTGCTGCTTTCATCCTTGTTCTCCTGGAATGAAACACTCTTAAAGCAGCTGGTAATGTATTCTGCAGTCAGCTCTCACCAGTGCCAGAAGTGGGGGCCCGGCGCTCCCAACCCTTACAATCAGTGTGTTTATCTGCATGTGTGTGAGGAAGATATGAAAAGACAGGTTGATTTTCATTGCCATGGATGCACGGTATTCTCCACATAATGAACAACTCCAGGTTTCCTCTGCTTGGTAAATATTTGATGACGGAGCCATGGGGTGATTTTAGAGGAACAACAACGGAGTCTTATAAGCTGCAGGAAAAAAGCTCAAAAGTTGTATTTCAAACCCCTCTTTCTCTCTTTTTCTTCCTTGTCCTCTTCCCATGTAAATAAGGCCAACTCCCCCTAACTCCACACACCCCTCTGAGGCAGTTTAAAGACCCAACACTGTCTCCTTGTCTCCTTGACGACCAGCTTACACTGGGGTCCTGTCGTGGCCTCTCTGTCTTTTGTGTTTGGGAGCTCAGAGAGACAGAAAGAAAGAAAGGAAGGGAGAGAGAAGAGGAAGGAGAGGATGAAAAGTTACTGAAAAAGACAACAAAGATGACATCACGGCTATTTTATCCCACAACTGAAAATGTGGTTTGTAGTCCAATGATGATGATGATGATGATTAGCCAGAGGCACAAAATGGGTGGCAGCTCAGTCTTAGAGCATGAGTGGATAGCGCGAGGGAGGCCCATGGCTGAATGAGGTATTGTGGGAAAGACAGTGGGCACACTGGGCAGTAACACAGAGAACACTAACTCACACATCATGCCAGAGGGTCTGAAAACACCCACACTGGGCGACAATGGCAAACTTCATCGCTCCACTTGGCCCCTTCTGAATACACACATACAATGGCAGGATCCAAATAAGATGCTCTGTTATTCGTGAAATTCAACACACGAAATTCCTTCAGTGCCTCTGTCCCTTTGACCGGCACCAGATGGCCGGGGCTGTGCGCGTCCATGTGTGGGGTCTTGACTTGCAGTTGCATCATGACTTTAAAGGTAGGCAGCACCATGCATATCAGGTGTCATATGAAAGTTATTTTACTCAGCCTCTCTACACTAATTACGTGTAGATTAACCATGTCTCTGCATGTCTGGGAGCAAATCTAACTAAATCAGTTAATTAAATCAGACCTAATTAGACAGGAGGCACTAAGGAACCAGAACCAACAAGTTTGACCCTCTTTTCCTGGTCTCATCTTTACTCACTGCTGCCACCGTGTGGGGGATGTGAGGAACTGCACGTGTCAGCAGGGACATTTGAAAAGATCAAAAAACATTTTGAGATGTAAACTTAAATTGTAGGAAATTAAGTTCAGACGTTTTCACACTCTGTAGGCTTTATTTTCTACACAGATAAACAGGTGACTTCAGTTCTGTAACAAGATACATTTCTGCTCATTTCTAGATAAAGTTTTTATTTATACAGGTATCAATAATCACAGCAATGAACTTATAGTTGGCAAAAATAACCTTAAATGTAAACACTAGTGGTATTTAACACTATGTTGACTTTTTAAAATTGAACAGTTCTTAATATTTTGTATCATTTTACTTATTTCTTTTATATTGTTTTTGTTGTTTTTCCTATTTTATAAAAAAAATCCTATATTCAGAAATAGAAAGTGAAAGTATGTATACATTTTGGTGTGAAACTGTCCATGAAAGTAATTTCACAGTTCTTACAGTAATTTGGTGAAAAATAAAAGGTGATGGTCGTTAAAATGGCTTTTCTGTGTCTTCAATTTATTTAATGGAGGTTAGGATGAGACATATATTTGTAGATAATTGTCTTATAATAATCAGAAAAAGATTAGTATGTGTTTTTATCTTATGTTGAGTATATTTCATATAACGAATAGGATAACTTGTCCAATCACAACAGAAATCCTGTTAAACTAGTAGAGTCACCTAAATGTGCATTGATGTGGATTGCAGGAACAAGGTTAACTTCAGTTAAAATATAAAGAGGACACCTTAATCATAAAATAATTAGTCTTTTTCTGACTCATACACACATTTACACATCAATGATAACAGAACACAGGTAGAATATGCTGCAGAGTCATTTATTTGGCAGAAGTTGGACTGATAATCACATAATCAATGCTGGTTACATCAGGGTGGAACAAGTAGAGGGATGAAAAATGTACAGGGAAATAAAGTAGTGGTGTCCAGAAAGAGTGAATAGAGGAGGTTTTAAGGAGAGTGGATGTGAGACTGGTGTCATTTTGAGAAGAAATATTTGATAAAAAAATAAATTAATGTGTGCAAATTAAATAAGTGCAACCTGATTGAATGTGTTTGTTCCTGACCATGAACATGCACAACCATAAAGCTTTGCCTCAATTTCATTCATCTGCTCCTTCACTGTCCTGTCCTGCACGCTGCCACACAGCTGCTCACACACACACACACACACACACACACACACAGTGTAGCGCCTGCTCTCAGTTCAACACTGACATATCTCAATCTGGGGAAGTGCTACAAACAGGCTGCATTTCCAACCAATCACAGAGAAAAAGTCATCCTGATTGGCTGCTTTGCTGCATCACAGCAACACTAAAAAAAACCTCTAGTACTTTCTATTCTATTCTACTTAGATGTAAACTATTCGAGTGTTAGATGTGACTCAGCAAAGCAGCCCACCAGATTACTTTATCTGAACCTGTAATTGACTGAAAGTGTGTCATGTTTATAACTATGATTCCAGCCGACTGTGGAGCAAGCGTGTTGATGCAGGGTCACTGAAGGTGTGTGAGCAGGTGTGTGTGTGTGTGTGTGCAGCCGAGAGGACGGCGACGTAGCAGATGAAACACTGAAGCAAAGTTTCATAGTCGTGTGTGTGTGTGTGTGCAGGAACTGGAGCAACCATGGAGATGAAGTGTGTGCATGTTGTAACTGAATGTATTCTGTTAAAATTAAATTATTCTTTGTTTTGGGTGAAATGTATGGATGATGGTCAGGATGTGAATGAATGATGGGGAGGTGTAAAAATGAAAGGAATTAGGCTGGAAAGAAAGAAAGAGAGAAGAGAAGAGAGGGGAAAGTTATTAATTATTTAGTCCATGAGGAAGAGCCAGGAATCTGCTCCTCTTGCTCATTTCTGTCTCTTCTAAACTTTTTTTGTAACCAGCGAAAGAAGCCACCCTTTTTTTTCTCAGCTTTCTGGTTCTCGTTTTCTTTCTTTTTCTTATTTTTTCTTTTCTTTCTTTTGTTTTTTCTTGTTTTTCTTCTTTTCTTCCTGCAGAGTTTGCTTAGCAGCTTGCATCTCTCTGTTTTCCTGCTCCAACTTTTCTCTCTGCTCTTTTAAATCATCGTCTTGTTTAAGGAGAAGCTTCTGACTCTCAGTGATTGTCTTCTTTTCTTCCTGCAGAGTTTGTTTTTATGGCTAGCAGCTCTTTCTTTTCATCCTGCAAGTGTTTCAGGCTTTTTTTTTAACTCTCTGACTTTCTGGATGGACTCCTTCAATCTAACTTTTGATTCCTCTAAATTTTGCCCGACTGCTTCCAGGTTCTTCTTTTCTTCATTTAGAAGTTCTCTTTCCATTTTGTGGTCTTTCTTTGTCTTCTCAAGAACTTTCTTCTCCACCTGAATGAATGAATGAATGAATGAATGAATGAATGAATGAATGAATGAATGAATGAATGAATGAATGATGGCATCATGAATAGTTAAGAAATCAGTTTATATTTTGAAGAAATAGTCATATTAGATAATATTTTTCAAAGGTTTTATTTAGGTAATGCAGCGTCTCCTCATGTGTGACGTGTTATTCAGTCTAAAATGGCTAAATGGTTTGTGCTGTTGACTGACCTCATCTTCTCTTTGGTCGTCCTCCATCTTCTTTTTGACAGCCTTCCACTCTTGCCTCTCATATTCGTTTGGGTCAGGCTCCGTCTGGCTCGCTGTGGAGACTTTGTGCTCGATGTTGGGGCAGAGCTTGTCTCTCTCAGCCTGAAGGTCCTTGATGTGAGTCCACAGAGTGTAGGAGTACTCAGATACCCATTTTCTAACATGGTAGTGTCAAAGGACCTTTGAAGGTGGATCAGTTTTTGGCTGGATCCTCTTTGACACAAACCTCGCTGTTCCATGGTGTCAGAAAAAATTACTGTGAGATGAGAGAAAATAGGTGTTTGTTTAAAATAACTTTTTATTATAGTATTTTAACAAGTCACGACAAGCGTATCTTGTAATTATTTCTTAGGTTTTTATATAAAAAAATTCCCAATGAACACTTTTATCACAAACCTAACATTCACCATTAGGCTTTCATCTACAGGCCAGTAAATCTGACACATGGTTTTTCTTTTGTTCACACCCCGAATCTCTAATGACTTTCATAGTTTGGCTTGACAATGTTGCATGAGATTTAGTGCTATACAAAGTATTGTTGTAAGTCTGAAGCTAAATTTACATGACATCTATTTGTTATTGTTTAGTTTCTTATGGCACTATGATGAAAGCACATGTTTTATCTTGTATCACGTGTACATGTATCCATGTGCAAATAAAATTTTCTGGTTCCAGTTATATTTTCAGGTGCATCAGATCTGAAATTTAAAGTCAAATGCACAAATAAGAAGCTTTTAGGTGCTGGTGTTCTCTGCTTGATGCATCGGTCAGGTGTAGCTAATAGCTAATGGATCACTATGTCCACAGCTGTAGAGGTACTTCTCCACGCTGCTTAAAGTGTAGTTGATGACACAAACGGCGTGCAGCAATGTGAATGTTTCATGTAACAGCATTTTGATGGCATATTTATTTAAATGTGTAAAAGGTGGAACAGAGGCATTGTGTTGATTAATTAGTGAAGATTTAATGAACATCACTGATCTGTTAAGGTTTGCAGAAAGCTCAGTTTGATTCATACTTTGACGATTTTTCTGTCATGTTTCTGTTTCATGTTCTTACTTGGATTGGCACAATCTAAACCTGTGCGATGATCTTTTAAAATGATATAAAATGTAAATAAAATAAAACACATTGTTCGTGTACTTACGTTCAGCAACTTAAAACATGCTCGTAGTACACTGTACTCGCGTTGTCTGTGATGGACTCAGCCGGTGCAACTGAAATGAGAATACATAGATTTATTTATTTTACTGTGGCTTCATTTAAAGAGGTACTTTAGGAGCTGTAGATCCCTAGAATATATAAAACTTATTCAAAACACTTGTTAATGCACAAAATTATATAATATTTATTTTTTTGTTTATAATATACTTGTGTACATACAATTTGGTTACTATACATTTGATCTAATAGATTTTATATGTAACAGCACATAACAATAATAACAATGATGTAATTTACTTTGCCAGGTAACTAATTACTTTTGCTGTATGGTAATTGAGTTACTAACTCAATTACATATTGGGAAAAGTCATTTGTAACTATAACTAATTACTTTTTTAAAGTAATATGCCCAACACTTGTGTTTTAAAGATTTGAAGGTGGGTGTTTGCTGACGTCACGGCAGTGCGACACCGGCGATCGCTTTACGGCAGAGCGTGCTACTGGAGGTCAGGGCCGTGATGACATGAAGAGTTCTGTAAACTGAAAGGGAAAGGTGGTGTTTTTCACAAAAATTGATGGACTACTAAATACCCTCTTTTGTAAAACCGTGTATTTGTGGTGGAGAACCCATTAGCTCCTTATAAATAGTCCGTTCTGCTTTCTGAGTATTACGACATCGCTAGCCTCAGGCTAACGTTAGCCGTGTCGGCTCGGCTAGTACACCTACTTCAGGTCTCTACATAACATTTCTGATTTTTTACAATCATGGACAACAACTCGCAAGGATCGGGAGGAATGAAAGGAGGTTTGGGGGGTATATTTGGAGGCGGTGCCCCTGAATACTCCAACACAGAGCTCGCCGGTGTCCCGTGTAAGTGTCCTAGAAATGTAAATGTAATGCTCGCTACTAACATTTCTTACACATGATGCTTTAACTATCACAGCTTCAACGTTGTGCGCAACTTTAAACTCAGTCATATAGACCAAGTAAATGTGAATTATTATTAGTAACTCGTAAATATGTTATTCTTTGGTTTTAGTGACTGGAATGAGTCCTCTGTCCCCTTATCTCAATGTCGATCCTCGTTACCTGGTTCAGGTAAACCTTACAGGACATTATTACTAGATAATTCATGCTCTTTTTTTATTTTCCCTGTGCTAACTGTGTAAATGTTTGTGTTTTAGGACACAGATGAGTTCATTTTACCCACAGGGGCTAACAAAACAAGGGGAAGATTTGAGCTGGCTTTCTTTACCATCGGAGGCTCTTGTATGACAGGTAAACAACAGTGATCTTTAACTTAGTAATCACCTTTATTTATCTACAGAGCAACATGATCTGGTTCTCTTGTCATTTTTGCTTTTTTTTTCAAGAAGTCAAACAGAAACCCAACATCATTTGAATTAAATTATACTTTCAACAACTAACACTGAGCTTAATAAACAGAAGAGTAATGTCCTTGAGACCAATATGAGTGCTTGTGATTATAGAGGGCTTTCCCCCAGCAGGTGTAGAGAAACCTGAGCGCAACCTTTTGGGATGAACTGGTCATGAACTAGACCTGGTAACCTGATGTCACCCTCCATCCCTGTTAATACTCTTCTGACTAAATCAATACAAAACAGCTAGACGTGGAACTTAGTAGAAAGCTTGAGTAGTAATACTCACAATTTTGCAATCATGTCTCCGTGTCCTCATATTTGATCTTCAGGAGTTCTCGTAACATACTTAAATGTGTTTTGGATGTTGTTTTTTGACCTTTAACTGAACCTCACACTTTATTCAACTACAGGAGCTGCTCTTGGATCCCTAAATGGTCTGAGGATGGGCCTGAAGGAGACAAGAGACATGGCATGGTCCAAACCACGTAATGTACAGTAAGTTTACACTCTCGTTTTACCCCTAATGTTACTATTCCATCCCTAATTCTTTGCTTTTCCTCATTAGAATTCTTAACATGGTGACCAGACATGGGGCATCATGGGCCAACTCTCTTGGCTCTGTTGGTAAGACTTAAAATAAACTTTATAAAAACTTAACTGGACGTATGCGTGAATGTGAAATGCTAGACTGCTGTTAGTTTGTTTCATGTGATGTTTATTTTATCATTACAGCCTTGTTATATAGTGCTTTTGGTGTGGCGATAGAAAAGGCCAGAGGAGCAGAAGATGACATCAACACAGTGGCTGCTGGCACATTAACAGGGATGCTCTTTAAATCTGGCGGTAGGTGTCTTTTTCACTTATGTGTGTAAATATGTACATGTATGTGAATCTACCAGTAAATAATACTGACTAATGCATGTTGTTGCTTCTATAAATTCAAAAGCAAGGTCATAAAAGATCAGTTTGGCTGGTTTGATTTGTCAAAATAGGCGTTTATTTACCCGCACTGATCTAGCTGTTTAGTTTTACGATGTGAAAGCGGCATGGTGGAAATTCACTGTGTACATTTTTTGCTTTAACTTTGAGGCTTTTGTTTTGTATGGCTAAAACGAATATTCTGTTTAAATGCTCAGTCAGGATGTTGTAACAAACAGAGGGCAGAACAGATGCTGTGTTGTAATTCTACTTAATACCTGCTTTAACCAAACTGTTGACTGCAAAACATCTGCTCCTGTCAGAATGAAAGTAATTATTGTTTTCCGGGGTCACGATGGTGATTACTGTTATTATTCTGTTTGTTTTCTCAGGTGGATTAAAAGGCGCAGCCCGTGGAGGTCTGGTTGGTTTCGCCTTGTCTGGTGCCTACGCTCTCTACAACAACTGGGACCATCTCACCGGCTCCTCCTCGTCCTCCAGGCTGTACTAAACTCTCCCACGCAGCTCATTTAACATTGGGGCCAAATATCTCAAGGACACAGCCTTTAACCACAGTGCTAAGAAGACTTAGACTATGGTTAAAACGCAGTGTTCTTTACAGGAAAGCTGCTGTCGGGCTCAGTTTCCCAACGCAGCTTCTCACCAGAAAAGACAATGTGGACTAAAAATATCTGGAAAGAGGGTCCTGTTACACCCAGGCTCTCATGTTTCTTTATCCTCTGACGTGTTCTGTAGCAGGAACACACTGAAAATCTAATATAAAGGTGTGATGTTTTTGTTTTATCATTATTTTTTGGAAGGCTTTTCAGTCTTCTTGGATTTTAAAATCGGATAATTCCCGACGTTTGTGGGAAAAGAGCAAGTTTGTGAAATGACCTCCGGCATCTGGTGTATTTTTCACCAGATGTGGATTCTGGTTTTGAACTGAAAGACTCTTAAAGACCTGGAAACACAGAGCAAAGCCTTATGATCTGTTGACTTCTGTATTTATTGACACACATGTACAGTGATTTCTGTTGTACTGTGCAGAGAAAAGTCACTGCAAAGCTGTTCGCGATCTGCTTACTGTTCATGCGTCTCCATCAAACCGCTGTAAGATCAACTAAAATAAAGAAAATGGGAAAAGCTCATGAATATTTTGCTTTTGATGCATTTTATTGGGCAAAGTAAATTGAAAGTAAAAGCTTCGGGGTATGTGATGTGCTTCTCATACATACTGTCTGTCAGTTGCACATACATAACATGTATTTACATGATGAAGTGGTTGTTGAAGAGATCGGTGTTTGAAGGACAGAAATGTGACTAAGATTTCAGAAAAGATCAGAGTAAAGCTTCTGTGTGCTGGGTCAGTGCAGGAAGAAGTCCCTGATCCGTGTCGCTTCGATCCAGGGGATGTAAGCGGCAGTGCGGGTGAAAACGCTGGGTTTGTTCTCCACGGTGCAGCCGATGGGGCCGAAGCTCACCACACCGTGCACCTCCCAGCGGTCCTGGCCCAGCTGGCACAGAAGAGGCCCACCAGAGTCACCCTGGAGAGGAAAAAACGCAATAAGGAGAGTAAAGACTAGGAAGGTTTGCTTTTCAGGTATAAATTTACTGTAAATCGTTTGTACCTGGCATGCTGCAGGTGGGTCCTCTGTGTCTCTAAAACCAGCGCAGATCATCGAGTCTCTGACACGGTCGCCCCAGAATTTCTTCTGTCGGCAGGTTTTGAAGTCAATGATGGGCAGACGGGCTTGATTCAGAGCTTCTGCCAGAGAGACGTTCTCCTTCCCACCTGAAATGGGTTGCAGAAAGTTGAGCTGGCATCACCTTTTTACAGAGTTGTTTCAAGTTGTGCACATATTCATATGAGAGTTGTGCTGATACCAGTCTGTCAGTGCCACACTTCACCCCAACAGCACTGAACGACGAAGGGACGCAACACTAGTCTGTCTCCATAATCCGACTATCTGGTTTAAACTGAGCAACAGCTGCCTTGTCTGTTTGATTTTTATTTTCCCTGCACACCACTCACCACGCGTGTCCCCCCATCCCGTGACCCAGCAGTAGTGACCCGGTTTCAGGCTGGTCTTGCGCGGCAGGCAGGCGTAGCGGATGAACTTTGAAGGGAGGATATCTGTGCCAGCTTTCACCAGGGCGATGTCGTAGTCCAGCTCGCTGTGAGTGGGGTAACGGAAGTTCTCGTGCCGGTAGATCCTCTTGACGGGGAAAATCCTCTCCGCCATCTCAGAGCGCTTCAGCTGGTGCTTCCCCAGGACAATCCTCCAGCTCCCAGCATCTTCAGCTTTACCTCTGGAAGCAAACAGAAGCAGCACAGTCATGTTGAATGTTTACAGATATCAAACTATGTCTGCATGTGACACTTTTGGGGATGTTTTCTTACTTCTGGAAGCAATGAGCAGCAGTGAGGATCCAGTTCTGATGGATGAGAGTTCCTCCACAGACATGAATGTAATGTTTGCTGCCTCTGGGACGGACCTGTGAGAAACATTTCCTCCATGATGAAGTATGTGACTAGTAATTATTCAACAGGTCTTATTTTTATCAGCACACTCATGGCCCCCGTTTGATTATGAAACACAGGCCATTATAATACCATGAAAACTCACACTGAACACTGACAGCTGATGAATGACAGGGAATTAGATATTAAAACTGATCAAATGAAAAAAAATTAATAAATGTTTTTTTTCTATTTTAGAGCGGTGACGAGTCAAATCCTCACCATGTCGACTTTCTAACATGAATCTTGGAGCAGTAATTATGTTATCAATCTGACTGTGAACAATATAACTCAAAAAGTCATGAACCGATTTTCATAATATGTTCAGGAATGTGTCGAAATGGGACAAGGAAAAAATTATACTTATTTGGAAGTGATCCGTATCACCGCGTTGATACAGGAATATTTCAAAAGATTATTTATCATTACGAGATAGGACCATCATGCGTGACGTCATCACTAAGCGACAAGACTGTCGCTGTTGTGCTCAGTGCTTTTCCTTCATTGCGTTCAGTAATATGTTACAAAAGTCTTGTATTTGCAGTTTTACGATTAATATACGTTGACTTTCCCATCATTGCGAGATAGGAAGAATAAGGTTGACGGAGGTCTGCGCTGTCTGAGTGCTTTTGTAGTTTTTATCTGTTTCTGGTTGTGTATGCTTCAATTAATCCAAAATCACATCTCAATGAGCCAAAACCCAATGACTGAAGGTTGAGTTATGTTTTCTGAAAGTCAAGCAGCATCCTCTTTAGAAAAGCTGAAATATCTGTTTGTTTTTTTCTTCTTCACTCCTTTATATAAATCCTTTAGAATAAATTACTTTGGTGCTTTTAAGATGCACGTAGTTCCAGTTAATCCTTCATCTCTCAGAACTTTCTTTAGTTATTTTTTTATTTGAGAAGATTTTGGCATACCATCAGACATTTGGTCTCCACTCCTGTTTTGATCTGTACTAAGTAAAAATAAAGTAAACTTTATTGTCCCACAAGGGGAGAATCTATCCTGGGACACAATACAGGTACCATTGCATAATAAAATAAAAAAAAAAAAACAGGACAAACTGTTTTGCATGTCATAGTCAAGTTATACATAATAAAACAGCAAAACTATTAAAAAAATGCTACATAATGTAAATATGCTTTCTAAGGTGCAAAAGTAATAGTATCATTAAAGATAATTTTAGCTTTATTTAAAAAATTCAAAATGATCTGGGAAAACTGAACAGTTTTAGTGTACGTTACCTGCAAGGAGACCTGCCAGGGCCACGAATGAGGTCTGGCCTCGTTCCCAGACACAATCCTCTCAGCCATGTTGGGTTTAAAGTGGGCCATACCACAATCCTTGGGCCAGTCTAGGATAAACACCACGTTTAAATACAGAAAACACACGTTTCCTCACCATAAAACAGAGAAGCGTTTCAAAATCTTCTTGTAAATTTGTTTAGAAATATATATTTGCCCTCACCTAGATGGAGGATTTTGTGCTGTGGCTGTTGTCCAGGAGTGAGTGTGTATGCTGCTGCAGGCTGGGATGCCTTGCTCAAAAGCAGCGGCAGCAACAGAAATGAAAGCAGAGGAGGTCCCGACACAACCATCGTTTTCCACAGAATCACCGGTCGGCACACGTCCCATGCTATTTATACCAGGCAACAAGCACACACAGATGTACATACACAGGTAAACGTACTGTACACACACACACACACACAACTGCCCACCTCCTGGGACAAAGAGCTGTTCCACAACAAAAGCAGAGCGCTGGATCGTTCTCCTGCAGCTTTGAGTTTCCACTGCAGCTGAGAAAAAGGGGATTCTGGGAAGTCCCATCAGCACTTTCACAGACACATAGCATGCAAGACAAAGGAATACTGTACACAAACATCACATCATGTCACGTGACCTATAATAGTGACACAGTGACCCGGCGATAACCTTTATATCTGGTATCCAAACATTTTCATCAGAGTTCATCCTGTGCAAACATGGTACAGTTTAACTGCCTTATTTTAAGACTCACTCATATCTGATAACAGCAGGCCCAGGTTAAGAACATGATGCAATATGTTCATGTCATTGTAGAGATAATCATGAGACACCCAGCTGATGTCTTCATTTGATATAATATATGTTTTTCTTTTACTCCCAGCCAGAAATAAGGTTTTGTTTCAAATGAAATGTCCAAACTCAGCAAAATCACTGGTTAAAATGTCAAAAACTCTAATTTATCCATTTAAAACTGTTTCAAATAATCCCCATTTAGCTTTAAATAGCAAAAGGAAACCTCATAGTTTGGTACAGAAAATAGTTTTTGTCAGTGTAAAGTAACATAAAGAAAAAATAACAAACAAACCCTTAAAATATGTGCAAAATGACAATAACTGCTGCTGTTGGACCAGATCCTGATGCACATGTATTATATTTAACGTTTTATCATAGTGAGCTCACTCACACATCCATCACAGCAGCAAAGCGTGTCGTATTGCTGCATGTGACAATGCTTGTTATTCCAGCTTGTCATTGAGCCTTTACGACCAGAAAATGAAAAATACTATAACAACACAAATAAACATCTGTAAAAATATCACAACAGCTAATGCAGTGGAAGCCACTAGTGAGCTAAGCTTTTTTTTTTCCTGTGGTGAAAGAAAGAGAATGTGCCCGCTCATCTGAATGGCAGCGCTTGAATGGTCACCTCATCACCGTGGTTCACCAAGTTTGCATGGACCTGACCTTGTGTGCATGTTTTTCTGCTGGGAATGAGTCTTTACACCGGGGCTTATTCTGAAAACATAAACTCAAGTGAGATCCGCTCTGGTTAAACCCACAGAGATGAAACTAATAAATAGAAATGGTAAAAAAAACGATGAAATCATTGTGAAAAATGTGTGTGTTCACACAAGACAATTGAAAACACAGCCAAACCTGTGCGTAGTGGTTTCAGACTACTTCTTGTGGACTACATTTCAACATTAAAGGAGATATATGGTGCTTTTAAATCCTTCTTTTTCCACATGTAAATCATTAATTTATTGTCTGTATAAAGCAGAATCGCAATGCTTTGGTCTGAATTCCTGCTTATTCTCGCTCCACACACACCTTATAACCCTGTTCTGAGGTGTGT
>JBAMHV010000023.1:5347407-5358406 GCA_037177535.1 Pseudomugil gertrudae
ACACCTTATAACCCTGTTCTGAGGTGCGTCTTCAGAGCAACTCGTTTTGGTGCCGTCTCTTTAAATGTGAATGAGGCGTGTTAAGCCCCGCCCCCCTCCAGGTTACAGGAAGTTCAACTCTACCCTGTTCGGCCATGTTTGTAGCTTGATAGCGATACGCTAATCTCAGTGAAACATTTTATTAGTAAATTTACTTTAAATGTCAACGTTTCAGATTCATGAATTTGGACCTGGAAGTCCACAATCTTATTTGGCAGCACAGCAAATACTGTGATGTAATAGAGAATAAAGAAAATTAAACGGACTGAAAAATATGACCACAAAGAATATAAAGATATATGCACAGCATCAGGAAAGAATACATGTACATTTTCTGCATTCCTAAACACATAAAAGTGCACACAAACATGTATTTAAGGGCTAAAAAAGTGTATTTTGTATGAAATGTCCCCTTTAATGTCTTCTCCCCTGCAGACTTTCCCAGAACATGTCAGACCCTCACCCTGCATCGTAACATCTGCTTATGGACATGAGCAAACCGACCCCAGTCCATCACGGTGGGAACCCACTACTCCTCCACACTCGCTCAGCACAAGGTCCGAGCTCTTGTTTGTACTCGGTGTCGACATCTGTGTCATCATTAATTTTCTGTTGATATACGATGCTGGAGCTGATTAGTGGTGGGCGGCAGTATACAGGAAAGAGGCCTACCAGCTGTGGCACAGAGATTGACTTGATCTTGAGCACAAAGAAAACAAAAGAGATCATAACGGATTTTAGGAGGAGTCAAGATGAACATCAGCTGGATGTGTGCTGGAAATGTTTCCATTTCTTGGCACATAAACCATCCTTGTGAAATAAAACCCATCAACGACTTTATTTTCCTAAATCACTCAGGAGACTCCCTGTATCCCATCTGTTAATATCTTTTTACCGCTGTGCAACTGAAAGTGTGTTAATCTCTGGTTTCTTAGTTTGGTATGGCAGCAGGACAAAACAGCTCTGCAGAGGCTTAAAAAACCGTGCAGCAAATCATTAGTCCTTCCAGCTCGAGGACATCTATGCATCCCACTGCCTGCAGAAGGCCGCAGATATCAGCTAAAGTAAAGACAAGCAAAAACATCTTTCTTTCCAAAAGCTGAACCAACTTTAAATACAACCAAGAAGGTGCAACGACCTCATTTATGTCTTTTTTTAATACTGTTTTATAGCAATACAGTGCTTGTGTGGATGTCATGTGTGGTAACGTGTGTGTGTGAGAATGTAGGGTGGGCTGGGGTTATGGGAGGTGGACTATTATTAATGCTATTTATCTATTTATTTCTATATAACCTGTTTAATAAGTGCTTCAAATTTTGTTGTGTCCTACACAATGACATAAAATAGTCTTTTGCTGCCATAAAAACTCCAAATCAGAGAAAGACTTGTAAAAATCAGATCAGATCTTCTAATGCATGAATCCATTTAATTTGTAGAAGTCATATGATATGATTGCATCTTAGAGATATTACTTATTAGATAGAGCACGGTTTAAATGCATATTCTCTTACTATTCACTCAACTGTTGGTCAAATTTCTGGCATGGAGCACTATAAGCAAAAAACACACAAGGATAAACTTCAGCTGTAAATGGTCTTGTACTTGTACAGCCCTTTTCTACACATCAGTGCACTCAAAGCACTTTAACACTATTCGACACATTCACCCATACGCTCACACAAACACTCACACATTCACACACCAGTGACGCAGCACCGGGAGCATATGGGGTTCACTGTCTTGCTCAAGGACACTTCGACATGTGGACGCCTGAGATAGAGGTCACATGACCTCTGGACATCCCTGTCCGCCATCTCTCTACAACTCTGTGCCTTTTTATGTACGTGTTTGTTTGTATTCCTGTAAATAAATTCACCGTGACACTGGATCATGCTGTTTACAGTATGGTACAGCATGAAGTGGGAGAGGAGGTAATGCCCTAATGGAGATAATGGAAGCTGAGCTCCTTCAGTGTATATACCAAGATGCTGGATCTGTTGTTGAAAGTGCAATCTGCTTTACAGCCATCTGTTACGCTAGCAGCATCAGAACTGGTGTCATAAAGAAACTGGGCAAAGTGGTCTAAAGATTTAAATGGACAAAACTTACAAAAACTTGCTTTATTATTTTGATTTAATTTCATTTTAAGGCAACACTGGTCTCAGCCTGGAGAAAGTTGGTGTTAACTAATATGCCTTTTACTTGTTTGCACATGACTATGAAGTCACATGTTAACCACCCTAAGAAAAAAGCATAAAAATGACTGAAAAATGGCAACAAAGTTTCCACATGGTCCACGTGGAAGGCAGAGGCGTGAGGACAGACAAAAGAAAGAGAGGATTATGTGTCTCTTTGCAAGGAAGGACACAGCTATGCCTCCTTGCTCTAAGCTTCTATAAAAGCCTCCTCCTAGCAGCGCTGCGTTTAAGAGACGGTAAAATCCTCTGGTTGATGGAGACGGATTTCAAGATCACAGAAGCAGATAGACATGAATAGTATAAGTTAGCATAGCGAAAGCATTAAAAGGTTGTTTTTGAGAAATAAAAAAGCTGTTATATTATTTAAGCTTGAGCTGTTTAGTTCATTTTTGAAAAGCAAAAGTTAACTTCAATAAGGCTAAATGGCTAAATTTGAGTAAAAAAAGAAATTTGTGACTAAATGTTATGTGAT
The DNA here is from genome assembly GCA_037177535.1 of Pseudomugil gertrudae. Taxonomy (NCBI): domain Eukaryota; kingdom Metazoa; phylum Chordata; class Actinopteri; order Atheriniformes; family Pseudomugilidae; genus Pseudomugil; species Pseudomugil gertrudae. Next base: position 5,350,117 of record JBAMHV010000023.1, read on the forward strand.
TTTGAGCCTGGTGCAGTGCATGCATTAACTCAACACAGAATTTGACCTAGTGGTGCATCTGCAGGTGGAGTTTGTTCTCTTTATTTCATAGTCCATCTTTAACCCAAATGTCTTAAAAGTTAGACAAGCAATGGAAACAGAACCTGCAGTGGAATAAGTGGTATGGAAATGGATGGATTTAAAGCGATGTTAAGTAAAGAACAATAATACGAGAATGTTTTCACAAAATGCTTCTCATCATTTGTTTTTGAGTGTTTTTAGATAAAAAAGCAACAAAAAAAATCAGTAACAGAAAAAAGAGATTTATTCAGCATGTATCATTCATTTACAAATGTATTTTTCTGGCAGTCTTTTACTATTCCTCTGATGGCTTTCATGTCTGTCTTATCAGAACTACACCAACCTGAGTCTAAAATGTGTTTTCACTTCATTTCCAGTGTTTTACCCCAGATGCACAGAGCTGTTATTAGAGCTGTTGTCAGTTTCTGATATCAGTCGTCCTTTGTGGAGCCTCCACACCATCCAGGCCTCCTCAGAGACCTGATACCACTCTTCTTCTTCATGTGCGTTTGGGACTTAGGACTGCTGATGTCCTCTCCAGATAACTTAACATCTTCTGCTCTGCTCCGTCCACAAGGAGTCTCTGCTGTTTCGTCCTTTTTGTCTCCATGTCCCCGCTGCGCCTCTGTTTGCTCTTCTGGCCCCAGTCTGTCCTGACTCACACCCTCAACCATACATTTAATGCTCATTACAGGTGCACTTATATCCGGCGCCATTGTTGTTACTAAATTGGATATGACAGGAGGCTTTGGTGCTCTCTTCTTCTTAATGTTGCTTTTCTCAGTTTTGTTTTTTTTCTTGAGTTCCAGATGTTTCTGTATGGCTGTGGTTAGCTCATCTGGGTCCACTGAGGCGCCGTGAATATCCCATGTCAGCCCATCTTCATCCCACTGAACCTGCTTCATGCTGCCCCTCCTACCTAGGCCGTCACGATTTTCCATCTGGATCTTTAGACAGGACCTCCTATCCAGATGCAAACTGGCCGTGGTGATGTGCAACTCTGGATCATCTTGTTGGCTCTCCTCTTCTTCACTGCTGCTTGCAAGGAACATGCTGGAAGACGGTGACACTAAATTGGAGTGAGATCCCACCGGGGACTTCAGGTTCAGCCTGGATCCAGGCGGTGAACCCAAGATAGAGTGGGACCCTGTATTGGAGGTGGACACCTTTCCTCCCAGGTCACTACAAGAGCCGAAAGGAGAGACTGTCTGCACAGCGGCGTCCACCATTTTCAGCTGTGACGTCTTAGCCTCCTCCCTGAGCAACTCTAGAGTCTTTGCAGAAGTGTTACATTTGCATTTGTGACTGCCATCCAGTTGTGAGTCACTAAAAGAAGAAACAAGTGGTAACCTCCAACTCCGGTTTCCCAAACAACATTGTTTCACCTGCAATGGGAGAGCGAGATTACAGCTCGAAGGGGTTTTTCTTGATTCTTCTCCTTCTGTGGGAGAATTTGACTTCTGGTAATTCAGTACTTGCAACACGCTTTTCTCTCCTTTGTCCTCGAATATGTGGGAGCTGCTAGTGCTCGGTGTTTCCTTCAGTGCATCATCAGCGAGGCACCCAGGACTTGTTAAGCAAACAGGTGATGGGACTGGAGAAGGGAACTGAAACATAAGCTTTTCCTGGGAGCCTTCATCGTCTGTGCTGGTGAGCCGAGGATGAGGTGTGCCCAGCATAAGTGGAGAGCAGGAGGAAGATAAAAGGTTTACTGGTGGTAAAGTGGGTGTCTGAAAGGGGGAAATTAACGGGGAGGGTGTTGTCGGGGGAGAGGTGAGTTTGGGTGTTGAAGACTCTGGTGTGGAAGAGTAAGGGATGTCTTGGTTGATGCTACAGGGACGCGAGGACCCTCCTTTCCACACAACTGTGTCTGGAGTGCTGCTGCGGCTGCTACACGCGCTCCAGCGATGCATGTTGGAAATCCAGCGTTCGCTGAGTGGAGGAGGGCTGAGTATGTCCTTGTTCTGAGTCGTCAGGGATAACTGGTGGCTGCTGTGTTTCCACTTGTGATGGTGCAGCTGCTGCAGCGTCACCGGTTTCTGGTCCGAGTGCGTGTTCGTGCTGGAGCTACGCTTCAGGTCCATCCTGGTCCAAGCTGGGTCCCGCTTGTTTGCAGAACTCGTCGCCATGACAACATCCATGGAGCTCTTAGAGAGGGAGAAAATGGGTGCCTCCTCATCTACGTCCCCCACAATCCCAGCTTCGCTGGAGGTGGAGAGCGACTGTCTAACTGAGCAACAGGTTGGCTGGTAGCTTTCAGATGCAGGCCGACCAGCCCTCGCCATGGCAACGGCTCTAACCTGCAAGACAAGATGGAGCTTTTAGTGTTAAATCGTTCATTTTCAATGAGTGAAACTGGACTGATGTCTTTTTGGTGATATAACATATAACATATTTCCCTTTAAGGTGAAGAACTAAAACACATTTTTCCTTTGTTCTCTGTGTTTTGGCCTCTTCTAGAGCAAATAGCATCTTGCCATATATTTTATCCTGTTGTCATCTAATCTAATCAATTGAAGCCACAGAATCAGCTGATAATTTTGTGTTTGACAACTCTTAAAATTATGTAGCCGCCACTTTAAAACAATATGTCCATATTTTAGAAAGATATATATCATTAATAAAGACATGAAATAGCATTATTAAAATAACATATTGATCAGAAGTAATTAAATAATAATGATTTCCTGTTCAGATATGTAAAGATAATGTTTATTTATTTATTTATTTATTATGTCCAATAATGTATGGTCATTGTTTGGTTATTGCATGTTGGAATTAAATGATCTAAACTAAACTAAAAGAGCATGCTCTCATATTTAACTGAGCAAACTGACACAAGCAGTCATTATAAACACACACATACACCAACACAACCACATGCACTGCCAGATTAACCAAATTAGATTACACAATCCAGATTACTTGATTATTAAGACAAAACAAAGATTAATAGGAACAGATTTAAACGGGCATTCAGGCATCAGTTGACAGATCACAGGAGCCATTATGTCAGATAAAGATGGTGTTTTTTTGTTTTGGTTGTTTTTTTCCCATCGGTGTCCCTTCCTGATTCTTTATTCCAGGTTTTTAGAAACAGACACGTTTTATATTTTAAATTAATCTCTGTCTATGATGCATTGAAAGAAACAATAAAGAGGCCTGATACATTAAAATCCCAGCTGCTTATTTAATTTTTGTTAAAGCTAAATATAAAACAGTAACTGATCTCTGTCCCAAAGTGACCTTACGGTCGCTCTAACTTTATTAATTTGCCTTCTGATTTATCTGTTAAGGACTAATTAAGTTCCTGTTCATCTAACTGAGCAGCCTAAATTTAAACTGACAATGAAAATGAGGCTCTTACCTATAAATTTACACCACGTTTTGCCTTCTGCCACGTTCAGGAAGCTCTAAACATCACCTCTCCTTCCTCTTCTCATTCTTTCCACTCTTCATCCTCCCTTCTTAAGAGGATCTCCTTTGTTGTTTCCAGCCACACAAACAGCTTCCTACTGCGTTTTTCTCTTGCAACGTTTCCTAACCTTGATCTACTCTTATCGTAGCATGACCTGAAGTGCCTTACACATCAGCGTAATGCCTGATTTTTCTATGTCAGGGTGTATTGTTCGCTATGTCCATGTGCGTGTGTGATGGAATGAGGGCCATTACTCTATACCTTTAGCCTTGAGGATTAACAGCCATCTTATTAGCTACTGTCCAATCCAGTCTAAGTGTGTTAGATACTTGTGTGTGTAAGCGAGCAGTAGGTGGGCAAGTGGCTTATGAGAATTTTGATTTGGATTTAAGATCAGGTCAGCTGTCAGGACTGTCATATTACGTTCTTCTTGCTGTTTGGGCAACACATCTTATGTTTAAAACAGTGGATTAATATAGATGAAGAGCCTAACTGGCTCCTTGATGAAGCTCTGCTACACCAAATGCTGATCCTGGTGTGCTCATCTTCACTGCTATAGCATGTTAGCACACTAAAATCAGCTGATGTGCATGTGGAAATATGCAGACACCAAACACGTATTTACACAACCAGCTTTCTGCTTCAGCTCCTGCCGTGCCAGAAGAACCAGTTGTAAGGGTTTGGGGGCACCTAATCTTTACCCCCCTCCCATAGTTCATGACCAGATTAAACTCAGAGGCCTTCAGGGAAATCTGTTACTGTCTCAGTGGACTAATTCCCTGACTCTGCGGATCCACTGGTATGTGTATGTCCTCCCGTTGCTTTGTATTTCCCTCTGAGTTGAAACCATGAGGCGGATAGATTACTGTAGCTTTTCCTACAACCTGTTCATCTTCAGGTTGGGTCTTAAGTCCGTGGTAATAAGATTTAAGTCAACTTAATAACACATGATGTACAGTATACATTAAAACCACACATTAACAGTGTATATTCAATTTAAAAAATACTTTTGTTGCCTTTATGTGTGATATGATTAAAAAAAAAAGCTTCACCTCTGCATGCAGAGAAATAATCACGTCCAGGTCAAGTATCATGGTTGTGTCTTCCAGAAGGAGATCAATTCATTATCATATGGATGGATGGATGGTGACACCTTCCATATTGTCATAATATGATATAAATGAATCAATATCAATTATATTAAATATTAATATTAAACATAAACATTGCTGTTTATTTTATATGATGGCATTTGAGTTTATCCACAACATTCAGATAGTCATTTCTGGATGTTTGGAGGAATAATAACATTGAAATGCAGTTTCATGGACAACAGGGGGCTCTCTTAATCCAGCCCTGCAGAAAACAGCATAACAAGGTGAGAACTGACCAGCTGCCTCGTGCTCTAACTGCACACTGGAGACGTTCAAGCCTAAATAGTAGCTACTGCTGTGGACAATCAGTCTATCCGAGTCAAATAGGAGAAAAGTATCAGGTCCTGGAGCTGAAAGTTACTCGGTCATGGCTGGTGAGGAGAAAACATCTCTAAAGCTGTTGCCTGCAGTGCAAATGCATCACCATTATTTCACCTGTTTGCTTGTTCAGACCAGGTGCTGCTGTTGAGTGTTGGTCTTTCCCTGGGTGTGGTGTTGCTGGTGCTACTGGGTCTGGTGTTATTTTGCCTGTGGAGAAGGAGGAAAAATGAGCAGAGCCGGTATGAGGAATTGCTCTCCACAGTACCATCAGTACCAGCATGTTCTGCTCCAGTGATACTGGTGTCTCAGGGCTCCTGTGCCCCGTAAGTAACCTGACAGATGTTTACTTTAAAGTACTTTTATTTAACTGCAATGATGGACCTCCAAAGATGGGGGAAATCCTTTCAAACTGTCTTTGTGATGAGCCTCATCAGGACAGGAGTGCAGCTTCAGGCTTCAACATGGGCGGTGTGGAGGATGCTGTTAGGTTTAAACCAAACAACAACACAGCATATGACAATCACTTTGTTTAAAAGAATGTATTTTCTGTGTGAAAGACCCAGTGAAATCCCTTTCATTTTGCCTCCTCGCTTCATCACACGGATCGATGGAGACCTCGAAAGCACAGGGGACAAAGTGGAAGGCGAGGAGATGAAGACAGACATCCAGAGGGACATTCTGGCTCATCGTGGGTCCCTGTCTGTTAGAAGTACGTCATTATTGTTTGTTTGGTATCACTTAGGTGGCTGCTGTCACTTTTAATTTAAACTCTCCTGAATTTCATCCTAAATAAATACAGCTGTTTATTAATTTAGCTCACACAAGGCTATCTATACCAGGTTTATGCTTTAAACACAGCTAGTTAGCTAATAAAGTAGCTGATTAGCTACATGGATGATTTTGCCCAAAACAAATGATTATGACTGGTGATTATGACCTTTATTAGCATTACCTGGATATTTTATTTAGGTGTTTTATTATTTATCCACAAGCTTTTGGAAGATATGTAATAATCACTGTTTTTTGGGGAAGACTAAACAAGGTGTGGCAGATGGATGGATAGAATTGCATGTTAAAATAATGTCACTATTTGTTGGTGTAAATTTAATTTCTTAAGGTTTGTGATGTTTTCTTCTGCCTGCTCCCAGCAGACCAACCACAGCAGACCATTCAGCTGTCAAACAAAGACTCTCGTGTGTTTTATGCATCTATAAACATGAGTTTTTGACAACAAATGGCATCAATTTATGACAAGTTGTTGTTAAGAGACTGAGTGTCAGCAAAGTGGTGGTGGAGGAGGGGCAAGCTGATCAATAACTCTCTGCAAATGACATATTTAAATCCTAGAAAACCTTTTTATATTGTTAATCTCTCCAAAATGACTTGTCAGGTTGGTACCCGGTGGGGTCAGTGCGGGCAGGTCTTTACACTGCGGCTCCTCTGAACGAGGTGGTGGCCCTTCCTCCCGGCATGGCCACGCGTCTCTGCTTCTCTGTGGAATATCGACTCAGCAGCGAGCAGCTTGTGGTCTCTTTGCTTCGCCTTAACAACCTCCCTCCTCGCTTTCACGGCAACATAAGTCTGGTGGAGCTCCAGCTTCTTCCTGACGACAGGAGGCCCCGCCAGGCGAAAGCCCGAGGAACGGGGCCCGACCCAGAGTTCAACGACTGCTTTGTTTTTCAGGTGAGGACACCAAAGTTTACAGTTCAAATCTTATTAAATGTATATGCACCACAATTTTGACTCTGTTCTTTGTTTTTTATGCCATCTGCACAGATGTCTGGAGTGTATGTTCATCGCAGCACCCTGAGCATGTGTATGCTGAGTGTGGAGCAGGATGGTAAACGGCATGCTGTGGGAAGGGTGCTGTTTCCCCTTGAGGGAGAGCTTGGTCAGGCGGGCAGGGTGCTCTGGAGAGATCTGGAGCCAGAGGAAGATACACAGGTACAGACACGTGCACATGTGTCAAAAAGTGGTCCCACAAGCTCTTGACATCCTGTCTGATCTGTCAGTGTTCAGAGCTGGGGGACGTGCAGATATCTCTCAGCTACAGGTCGCCTCTGCAGCGCCTCTCAGTGGTGGTTTTGAGAGCGCGTGGCCTCCAGCTGCTCACAGATGCAGGTATGAGTGGTTTCAGGTGAAGGTTTGAGGACACATCAAGCAGCACCGTGAAGGAATTAAACTAAATATAACAAATAACAAAGTCCAGCAGAGTGTTGCAGCATTAAATCTGCTTTGTCCAGGTGTGTGTGTCCAGGTGAGCTTACAGATACACACTCAGGTGGTGAAGTCGAAGCGTAGCTGTGTGGTGAAAGGTGAAAAGGACCCTCTCTTCAACTATAGGATGACGTTTAAATTGCGACCGCAGCACTTAGACGAGGCCTGTCTGAGGTTTGAGCTGCAGCAGCCAAATGACAGCCGCTCAGGTGACCAACTTACCTGAAAGCCCAGAAATCTGCTTATTAACTGAACAAAAACTGAGTAATTAAACATTTATTTACTGAATTTATGCAGGAAAAATATGCATTTAATGATTAGTTATTTTTTAATTATTTATTATAATGCCAATTGCATTGATTACAATATTAAACATGATCAAATCGATTATTATTTTTGTTCTGTCTCTATTAAATCAGCTAACTTTAACAGGAATTTGCCGTCTTCATCTTCTGTTTTTACTTTTCTTCCAGAACCTCCATCCCTGCTGGGAGTGCTAGTGGTGGGTCCCTTTATGTATGCCAGGGGTCTTCAGCTGCAGCACTGGATGGACATGATCAACAAGGCACAGGAACCAGTCAAACTGTGGCACGGACTGGGCCGGGCAACATAATTCCTGAGCTGGGCTCACATGATGACGACAGAGCCTAGAATAAAAATAGCAAATATTTGATTTATAAAAAGTTATGACAATTTATTATTCTGCATACAAACCAAAGTGTACAAATCCAAAACTGGAGCTCCAGAAGAGCAGTTGGTTTTAAAAGCATCCTGTGAATAAAAATATGATACTGTAAGTTATCAAGATAATGATCATTTGCTTACTTGCAAAGTTGCAAGTTACCATCATGTGTTTGTTCTTCATTAACTGTTTGAAAAACGAAAATGAAAAGCTGATACCCTGGTGAAAGTTAGAAAAACAGGAATTATTTAATGCTACACTTGTTAGCTGTTACTGTAGTTTTCAGATGCTGATTTTTAAAGTTAATCCAAGAACACAGATTGTCAACTAGTCTGTTTTTCAAGGCTGTGAAACAGTATATTAGCAAAACATTCAATATTGACCCTAAGCCTTACAGAGTTGTCCTTCTTTAATAACAATATATATATATATATATAT
>JBAMHV010000023.1:5359604-5378248 GCA_037177535.1 Pseudomugil gertrudae
TATCTGTTCTGTATTTTGTTATCTTTATAAGGGATTACTATATGATTCAAGCAAAAATATAAGAGAAATAGCCGATCTTTTGGGAAAACTGCACTTCTCAGTGTTGTCCAGCAGGGGGCGCCTCGCGCTTTAGCAACGCTAAGCGCAGCCGCAGTTTAAACCCGCGAGTCAGAAGAAGGAAGTGCTGGTTTATGTCTCTGGTTCTGTGTGAACTAACTGGGCATGAATCTATAAACCCGTACCATGAAGATTAACGAAAATACTTTACTGGAGGGACACAAAGTCGTGTTAGTCCCCTATAATGCAGAGCACGTGCCCAGGTAACTCCGTACTATACCGTTTTTTAACCCTGCTGTCATTTCTGCTTATTTATTTTATTCCAGTGCAACATTATTTATACCTGAATATAAATAAAGTTGTTGCAGTTGATGAATGTGGAGCCCAACTATTACAATTAACATCAGGTTACAGTCATTTTTTTAACTTTAGATTAATTTGTTGATTGTCAAATAGATAACAATACGTTGGTTAATTTGTTTGTAGATATTAAAAATATTAAAACAGCACTTTACTGAACTTGTACATTATCTAAATAGTTACAGGATAACTGGACAACAGAGAAAACAAAGTAGAAAAATTATCTTTATTTATGTGTCTTTATAATGATAGAAAATAAACTGTGTGAATTAGTATTTTATTAAATACTGTTTTAACTGAAGGGCAGAAGGTATCTTAAACTTCCCATTAATAAAATTTAGTATTAATTTATTTAATTACTGTTGAAGTAGGCAATACTGACACAGCACAATAAAAGCTGTGAATTTATATTTAATGATGAATTTAATGCATCAGTTTATAGCTTTAAGTTGTGAATCCTTGTTTTCCTTAAGGTATCACGAGTGGATGAAGTCTCCTGAGCTGCAGCAGCTGACCGCTTCAGAGCCGCTGACCCTGGAGCAGGAGTACGACATGCAGAGGAGCTGGAGGGAAGATAACGACAGTATGGGGTCATTCGTTTGCATTTTAAAATTCCTTTAATTACATCTATCACTTGTCGAGTTGTAAATAACTGTTTCTGAAGTCGTACACGACCTTGACGTTTTAAGGTTACCCTTCCAGAATGCACCTTCATCATCTTGGACAAGCAGCAGTGGGCTGACCCCGGTGTGGAGGAGGAGCAGTGCATGGTGGGAGATGTTAATATCTTCTTGACAGACCCCACAGACCCATCGCTAGCAGAGCTGGAGGTCATGGTAGCAGGTGAACATTGCTATTCTCTTCCTAAATATTGTTTTTAATTAGTTTCTGTTTTTTAAAAATGAGTTTTTTTGTTTTGAACAGAGCCGAGTTACAGAGGAAAGGGCATCGGGAAGGAAGTGACATGCATGATGATGTGCTATGGTGAGCAGCCAATCAGAGTTGTTGGTGGATTTAAGACCCCCATCAGATGTTTCTTTTTAAGTCTTTTAAATAACTTAATATTAATACAATTACTATTAAATTTTCTTGAAGAGGACAAAACATGGCTGCTATACACACTAATATATAGAATTTATCTTCAACCAGGAGTCACCAAACTTGGGATCAGAAAGTTTCAAGCAAAAATCGGGCTGGACAACCAGATCAGCATCGCCATGTTCAAGAAGCTGCACTTCCAGGAGGTAAGAACCACACGTGCTCTCATGTGACATGGTTAGGTTCATACATGTGAGTAATACAGCTGTGTGTGTGTCGCAGGCGTCTGTGTGTAAAGTCTTTAAAGAAGTGACCCTTGAGTTGAGGGTGGATGAGTCCATTCAGATGAAGCTGCAGGATGATGGGGCTCACGTGAAAGAGAGAGACTACAGACAAACCTGCAGCAACAGAAACAAGCTGGTATTGCAGCAATGTGTTGAGCTCAGCTGAAGTTGTGATGAAGATCAATCTTCATTTCGATGGGGACGAGCTGAAAGCTGGAGCTGCAGGGACAGTCTAAGATAATATGGACAAAAAAATCTTCTTTTTAAATCCATAAAATGTACATTTTCTGGAAACAATCACGCATTAAAAATGTCCCATTATTTATGTATGCTGAAGATACTGTACTGTGCACAGGTTTTAGGTACTCCTTAGTTTTTATAGTTGTTTCCTTCTTAAGGTCTTTAAAATGTACAACTTTTTCACTCATTTAAGTCCAGATTTTCTCCCTTTTTAATCAAGGTACTGAACACTGACCTAAAGCATAAAGGTATATAACTCAAATGATGAGCCAGTGGCAGCAGGTCACTCTGGGTGATGGATCCTAATTTAAACCAGAGTCCAGTCCTCGAGATCTATTATCCTGCACCTTTAAATGCAACCATATCCGACACACCCGAACCCCTGATTTAAGATGATCTTGATGAAGAACAGAAGAAAAGGCAGCCAAGAAGCCAGCCTGGTGACCTGGATACTACTTAAATGAAAACAAAACTAATCTAAGATGGAAGAATAAACACGATCAAACCAAATATAGACTTTCTGTATTGTTAGAAATAAACAAACTTTTTGCATTTTCATGCTGGATTTCCATTTATGTTTGAGTTTTAATAAGTTTCTGCACCAATCTTCTCATTTCCAGGCAATATTTATTTGTTTTATTGGTCCAAATTATTGCATAAAATATACCAAAGTGCATTTAAATATACCCACACATACACAACCACAGACATGTATACATATATACCTACACACATCTTCATATGTATCTTCATACATATCGGCATCTATTAATACAGTTGTTCATATTTATGTCTGAATTCATATATTTTTTTAATATAATTACCATATCTTTATTATAAAGTATTAAAGTTGGCTTAAGACCTGAACATGGTGCAGGAAGCCCTCTTGTTAGAAAATAAAGGACCAAACAAGATAAAAACACTTTAATCTGCCAGAACAGAAAAGATGGAGGACTGGTGTCAGATGCAGGGTTTAAGGCGAGTCCCAGACTAAAAGGGCTGTTGTTCAATGAGGCTGGCTCATTTGCTGCTACTTCTGTTGTTTCTTTTTCAGATTCACAGTCATACACTGTGTTTTTAGCACCACGTTATCAGCCAGTTTGCTCCATCCAGGACATCATCGTCCTGGTTTACTCTTAAGCTGAAACCCACCATAAGTGATTAGATTTAACCATCACAGCTAAATCAGGCGCATATATAGTCATAACTTTAGGTGTTTACGTTTCTATAAGTTTAATTTATAACATCATGGGATTAAAGTCTGAACCATCATGAGAGGACGAGGACACTTGGCATCTTATTTCAGGCTTGAAGGTTTTGGTGCACAGAGAAGAACTGGCCTGAACTCGCATTTAATAATAAATCTGCTCAGAAAGAGCGTTTCTGTCCTCTCAGGCACAGGCAGTAATCTGATTGCAGCACATCTCTCGTACATTACAACATATACGGCTCATGTTTCTCCTAATTGCCTCTTCACTCTGCAGCATTTTGCCTCATCTTCGTGTTGGAAAGGCTGGAGCTAAAGGTTACACACATGATGAGGTTTTATCGCTCAGACTATCACATGAAAGCATATTTATTTGATGTGTATGTTGTATGAAAAATGTTACAATTATCGCTTTAGGGCACAACGTGGATCTAAACAGTAGTATAGGAGATGCTGAGGTCTGTTACGGGCTTCTGTGCTTCATGTTTAACCTCTCAGTCTGCTTTGTTCTCATTTATAGAGGGCTGTATCCTACACAGAGAAGGTATAAAGCAGAGAAATCTCTGCATGCTTCGTCAAACCACTAAATTTCTATAAAACTCTATAATGATCATTTTTCGTATTAGATGTAAATCTAATCAGACTAATGCTGTAAGCTGGCTTATTGACACTTATTTCCAGCCATAATAGACAGTTTATGGTGTCGTGTTTCGATCGAATGAGTTCATGGCAGTGATGATAATCAGGAAACAGATCAGATACGTCACATAAACTGGTCTGATGTGTCATCTGAGGTGATAATCCAGTTATGTAGATGTAGATCTCTCCATCAGAGAATAAAATATTAATACAAATTATCACGGTTTTAATGTTAGGGCTCCAGATTCAAAGAAATAAATACTTTTATTGTGAAAAGTGTTTAAAGATGGTTCATTGTGTGTTTGGAATCACATTACTTTTAGGAAAATATAGGACACAGTCTCTGACAGTATTACAGGGACCAACACGTTCATTTTGTACACATTCAAAACAAGAATATCAAAATATTTCATAAAGATATTTAATTCAACAACCACACAGGGTTTATGTGTGTTTGTGTTTCAGTGGGAAGATTATGGAAACAAGGAAAGTGTTGAATGTATAAAGGATGTTAATTTCAGCAGATCTGTGAATACCATAACCAAAAATAAAAGTTAATACCAGAGGGCAAAATACTTATTTCAAATTATGATTTAAATGCTAATTATTGCCTTGTTCTACACACCATGTTGGTCAACTGTAATAATGTGTAATAAATGAAAATTTAAACATGAATAAATTAGTATTTTAGACATTTTGTTTTTAGTCAGAAAAGATTAAATGTTACAAAACAGAATAAAATAAATACAGAACTAAAGGAAATTCATTCATTTTTGTGTATTGTTATGCTGAATCAACATGTCTGAAATAATGACCCTCTGATTTATCTACAGCTGTATGTCAGCTTTTCTTTCTCTTTCATTTCTTTTTTTTTACTCTTTTTAATAATAAATCTGGTCATAAAGTCTTTTTCCTCCTTCTATTCCTTCCTACTTCCTGTTCAGAAATCAAAGTATATACATATATAAATACATATATTGTTCATGTTCATTCACAACAAAACATTCCTGCTTTGTTACAAACACACACCAGTTTGTTTTGCTGTGCATAACCGTTTAATGATGACAACGCCTGAGCATGGACACATCAGCAAAGGCAGGAAGACATTTCACATCATGAGTCCGGTAGCATGTGCTGTTTCGTCATCACAGGAGGGTTGAGTTAAAATAAAATGCTTTATAAAACACGTCACAGGTTGTTTGTACAGGTGATGTCGTTTTGCTGGTGTGTTTTTTTCCCATCAACATTGCAGCTCGTTTCCATCAGTCTATGTGAAATTAAATCAGACTCTTAAGACTTGTTGAAACAGGATTTCACTCTTTTAACAATAAAGAACAGCTTATCGTTAATGTGAGATAAATACAGATTTACAGCAGCCTCTTTCCTCAGACTGTCCAGAAACAAAAACACATGTTAACTGATGAGCTGAAAATGTGCCAAAGTATCTATAAAATAATAATAATATTATATAATAAAAAATAATAAACATGTTGTATTAAAGTCTGAAAAATGTAGGATTCTAAAGACAGATGATTAAGTTTATCACTGTGAATAATAATTTTTAGAGGGGTTGCACCTCCTGCTGAATTTTCTTATAAAATCAACAAATAAAATATTTCTAGTCTTAATCTGAGTCACATTTAATGCTGATAGTTTGCAATGGTCATCCTTTATCTGTAAGATTTAAGAAAACTGATCATTTCAACAGATTAATAAATAATTTGCAGTCTTGACACAAAGTGCTACTAAACACGTTTTTGAACTTCATCATATGAAACTTGGTCATTTTGCTGGTTCAGCTTTTAGAAACCACCTCTGCATCTTTGGCTAAATATGTGCCTGCTTGTTCTCCTGTTCGCTTTGCAGCATGATGATGAAACGCCGCACACGCTCAGTCTGCCACATGCATATCTCTGCAAACACGAACACGTCTTGGATGCAGCCTGCGCTCCACGTAGCAAACCTGTAAACCAGCTGAATGCTGGTCCAAACACAGCTGACGGGGAGACATTTCAAGCCATTCATTTTTAAAAACAAGCCGTTGTACAAAGAGGGTACAAGAGTGACAACAATTCCATAGGAATTTAAAACGATTTTAACACATTGTTCTCCGACACGTCTATCTGTACGAACTCTGCACCTCCCAGCACCACAAACAGGGCGAGGTGGAGCAGGGCTGCCCTTTTAGATGATTCCTGAATGTAAAAAAAAAAATATCCCAGGATCAACAGGTTAGAGTAAAACCTGCACCTCAGAGCTCTGATAGATGCATATGTGTTTAATTCTTAGGAGTTTGTGTTGATTCAAGAAGCTCTTTAGCAGCGGATGACAGATTTTGCACCAGCTGTCTGATCACACCCTCCTGCACTTTGGCCCACGATAGGCCGTCGTCGATGGCGGCGTTGATCGGCACGCAGACGGCCTCCTTCTGCAGGTCGGTCAGCCGGCAAGCGACGGCAACTCCCACCAATCCCAGCATCACCAGAAGGAGGAGCTTAAACATGAGGCCAACGAGCGAGCGCCGAGGTTTTTTTGCCGGTTCCACAACCACCTTTTTATCTGCTGAGATGACACAAATGTTTGACATTAGAAGAGCGGTACATAATCCTGCACCATGAACGGGGAGAAAAGTTTAGTTTGGACTTTAAGCCCCGCCTCTATCTGTGAGAAACTCTTCCTCTCTCCTATGCTCTCTTTCCACTTGACGTGCACATCATGAGAACACATTTCACACCAGAATAATACCACATCTTCCAGCGAATTTAGGAGGACTACATCCCATTTCAAGTTCAGTCCAAACCAGATCCCTAAAGCTCTCCACCTCACGTACAACGTACCAACATTTACACGAGTTTTATTGCATCTTTTGTCACTCTTGCCCTTCACGTCTCTTTTCTCTTCCTCGGTTTTCATTCTTTTCTGCTCTTTAACTGTGTAGTCAGTGGAGGTATCCCAGCTTTCCTCTCTGTGGCCATGCTGTTCAGTTTACAAGATCTGCCGTGCACGCACCAGGAGAGATGGCGCTGTATTTTTATATATAAAATTACTTCTTACAACTTTATACACTACGTTAAAAGCATTTTTCTTAAAAAAAAAAATCAGGTTTTGTTTCTTAAAGCAGAAAAATATGACATCAGGAAGAAAAGCCGTATCCTTTAATCTCACCTGCTGCCTGTCCATTTTTCCTCTTCCTCTCCACACTCTTCTTCTGTTGTTCCTGTGTTGCAACAGCCGCCATCTGAGCGACGTACTCCTTCCTCCTCTTCTCCTTCTCTTCTGCCTTCTCCCGTTTACGAGCCTCCCTCTTTCGGGCCTCCCGCTCCCGCTGCTTCGCCTCCTTCTTCTTCTCCAGCTCTAATTAAAGGACAACAAAACATATTTAAATCAGAAGCATTTAGACCACAAAAATATTTGTTCATAATTCTTGAAACTCTTCCTTTTAGCCTAATCTTTCAGAAATAGAATACATTTCATCTCTTTTTTCTACTTCTTAGCAGCCAATTTTGAGAAAACTATTTCAGTGCTGGTAAATTACAATTTAAGCTGAGTCAAATCAATTTTAAAACAGGTTATTGATTGCAAAATATCACCTGAAAGACTGAAAACTATACAGAAGATGTTTTCCCAAATGCTCTTTCTTAAAGAGAACTGGCTGCACATAATCTTTTTGCTTAAATAGCATTTCTCTTTCTCTTTCTTTTCCAGAAACTTGCCTTTTTCCCTCAACAAGCGCTTCTCTCGTGCACGATCAACCTCATCCTGAAGCGCTCTCATGTGCTGCAGAACCTGAAGAACATAACTTTTATTCTGGTGCATTTCTGCTTTATTTCAGCATGTGAACCAGCTCATCCCTGTGTCTCTCTCACCTTGGATGCACACTGTTTGCACTGCTTCTCATCCAGACAGTCTCCTGCCGCTTTGGCTAAAGTGGGCTCCAACGGGTTATCTTTCAGATCCAACCATTTAAGGCTCTGAGCACAGACACGGACACACATTTAACGTTTATGGTAAAAGAATAGGTGTGTATAGATGTAACACGATCGCCCACCTTGAGCTGAGAGAAGCTGACAGGCAGTACCGTCAGCTTGTTGTTATACAGGTCCAGATGTTGAAGGTGAACCAGGTTACCCAGGTCATCTGGTAGACATGTCAGCTGGTTTTTACTCAGATCTAGCTTCACTAAATGGGTCAGGCTGCAGAACTCTGGCTGCAAGAAAGATAACAGACAAGCCGGTAAGTTTGATGTAGTGAAAGACTTAAAACCACTGGACTAAAACATCATCTCTTTCATTTTCACTTAACATTAAACTTAATTTCAACACTCAAAACAAGGTTTTTGTGTTTGATACTCACAGAAAGTGTGATAATGTTGTTGCATGACAAGTCCACAGCAGTTGCTTTAGGAAATAAACCCTGTTGGAAAGATTATAGTAAGAATCAGATCAAAACAAAGCACATCAACATCTAATTTATTGACCACTTTCATCCAAAACAAGTCAGACATTTATTTAAATAATATTACAGCCAGGCTGCGATTAGTTTAAACTTAGTTCATGCATGTAATGTGAAATGTAACATTTTTAGTGTATAAGAGACAGTAACTTACAAGCTCTCTGACTGGCACCTCTGTGAGGTTACTCAGGCTCAGGTCCATTTCATTCCCACTGATTTTATCCTTCAGGTTCAACACTTTGCTGTTTTTACTCATTCTGAGCTCTGTCGTGAAATCGAAGGAAAACAAAGGGACTCGTGACCGTGAAAATTACGCTGGAATGAGATGATTATAAACACAGATCAATAGTTTAACTGCAGATAGTTTTGATTAGCAGGCACCAGGAAACTATGCAACTTTAACGGTCTTCATTCATGCTCACCTGTTACGAAAGTTGTAGCAAAACTACGTAAAATTTGACAATCGATGGGCAGAAAATAAGCAGGCAGAAGAGTAAATGCGGCCGGATTTGGTTGGAAAGACCTGAAACGTTGTCAATGGGAGCGCAGACTGTCTCTGAAAGAAAATCCACGTCACTGATTGAGGAAGAGCGCAGAGACGCTGAAACTAAGAGCGCCCCCTGCAGGACTGGAGGTAACAGTGCACTTTCAAATGTCATCAAAAGTATTGATCTGCACACAGTATCACATAACACATAAAAACATTAGATTTTAATAATATGTAATGTACATATTACATATGATCAGTTTTTTCTGTAACTGTGAATGATTCTGTTCTCAAAGAAAACCACATTCATGCCGCTTACTCTCAGTTTACAATGTAGGTTTTTACTTTATTGAGAGACATAATATTATAAAAGTCTCATGTTATTAATACGTATGTGTATCTGGGCTGACAATAAGCTCTTTTACAGATCATATATATAGTACCTATAAAGAAATAAAAAAAAATATGCTTGGATTGAGGCTCAAAGACGGCCTTTTCTGTAAGTGCACCTTAACTGTAGACCAGCTAACTGGTTCTCATTCACCAGTCTTCCTTGCTCATTATAAGACTCATTAATACTCAATGTCTTTTAACCTAGAGTTGATCTTATATGCTTCCATTAGCTTTTGTTCGTCTGTATTGAATTGTTAATAGCATTTTCTTATTTATTTAATTCTTAATTCTTGTATGTTTTTGCTGCAATTTGATATGTTGTACAGCACTTTGTGCAGCTATAGCTGATGTTAAAAGGCATTTATAAATAAATTGCTCTAACTTCAAAGAATAAGTTAATGACAGTTTGCTACCTCTTTTATGTAAAGTGTTTGATCAAATAACTGTTGAAATAAACCTTTTCTCAAAGTGCTCATGTTTGTTAGGAGTCGTTGAAATGCAAAGAGGAAACAGCTATAACATGCAGAGAGAAGCAAAAAAAGGAGCTGTTCATGTTTCTGTACTGCCCAGGTAAATATCTGTTATTACAGAAGAAGGCAGAATAAGAAAGTTTGCCCTGTATTTACTTTCTTTTATTTTTGATAACAAGCTGTAACAAAAATTACACATGAAATACATCTACATTGGGATGATAGCAGGTCACTTGTTAATTTTGGAAACACAACCAGACTTATGTTGAACAGACTCATCGATGCTGTTGAAGTAACCCATATGCTGGATGAAACATTTTAGTTTTCTTAAAGCTTTGGGTGTGTGTAGTCTAAACAGCATGCACGTACACAAACAAGTCCTTTGACGAACAAGTTCCAGGGATCCATCTTTGACTCCAGAGCCCTGGAGCAGCTCCAGCTTCTTTGTTAGTTTCATGTGAGACCATGTGATGCAGTCATTTAACTAATTAAAAAAGTAAATTTATTCCAAATATGTATGGTTATTTAATGGTGTTGGTTTTACATTAAACCCTGCATGTTCCTACTAGAAGTCTCAGTGTTTTAATGTAAAACATGCAACCAACACCACTAAAAGGCTTACATAAATCTTGGCAGTTATATTATTATGTAACTTTTATTTTGAAAGAACTGATCAAACTTGGTGCGGTAATGTGTAAATGTTTACAATGAAAAACAAACCTAATTTAACAAAATTCTACTTCAGATACGAAACATCCTGGCAGTCACGACATATAAATATCACATTAAGATCAGTGTAGCTGAATATTTCACTGATTTCCCAGCTGGATTAATACTAATCCAGTTTGGATTAATATACTAACTCTGAAAATACTCTTTTTCGTCATATGAGGTCATGAATATCTAAATGTACAAGATCTCTCAAAACTTAAATATGTTGGTAAGAAACATCCTGCTCGCAGACACAAATAACTCTTCACATCTCATTACTGTTACAGAACTGGACACTTGGAGGTGGTTAAAGTGGTTTAGGTGTTTTTGCACAAGAAAAAAAACAAGAGAAATTGTTTCTCAGTTTGATGTTTCATGCTGGTTCATTCCAGATGGAAAACATAACAACTAAGAAGAGACAGGCGGCTGAAACATAGAAGAAGAAGTAAATTCTGTTAATCGTTTTAGTCTTTCTGGTCCAGTAGCCCGGCTTTTCCTCCTCCTTGCTACTTTTCAGGATCAGACTCAGTGTCCTTACTGCCTCCTTCAGCACAAATGAGAGTTCCTCAAAGGCAGGTGGCTCTTCTGTCGGTTGGCTGATGCTACCCTGAAAGAGCAATGTAGGGGTTAAGTAGCATGATGGTTACAGCCAGGTCGGACGTTTTCTTTACATCTTATAAATGTGACCAGTTAATGTTTCTGCATTGCAGTGACCTGTATGGTGACCAGGAAGTGCAAAATGTTACAAATGTACTTTTAAAAGTTTCAGAAACGTATTTATGAAGACACGTGTGAGGAGAGACAGCGTGGCAGACATATGTTGGGCCCAAACTACACGTGGCATCAATCCTCTAGGGTTGAGCTCCAACAGATGGTTCATTATTTTGTTTAAAGTAATGCACCAGAGTTATTGTTCTGGTCCACAAAGTTCCAATCAGACTGTTTCTTATCTCTGATGCAGAATAGTAGTTTTTACTGCGTAATAATTTGGTATCAATTCATTTGGCTTTTACAGTCTGCAAAGATAAGTGGATATTGTGTAGATTTTCAACAATCACACTGTGCCTGTGACATTTATTGAAACATGTAACAAAATGGGAAGCCGAGATTACCCCCAATCACCCCAAAAGATGAAAACAGGCTCCACAAAGTGGGGAAAACATCTCACTGGGTTAAGTCTACTGCGTGACTTCCTGTTTACATCTTTCCCCCACCACGTTATCACATCATGGTCAAGTCTTTGTAAAGTCTTCCAGTAGTAAAGTCTTTTTGGTGATGTAACATTGTTTGCACCTCCCAGCTGCCGTAGAGCCGAGCTAAACCTAAAAAGCCAAATCAAGCTTTGAGAAAAGAAGCTCAGAGACGCTTTGGTTTGGATATTTTCACTATGCTGAAATATTACAATAAATAAGCGAACAATGAAGAAGAGGTGAACAAAACCTGAAAAAATGATCAAACACAAAAACATATAAAGTTAAATTCATGCATTATTTTAAAAGGTGTGTTAGAATCATAACATCCTCATATTGAATTACCTTTTTACCGCTTTCTAATTGCAGCATCATCCCAAGTTGCAATCGTTCATCAGGCGTTTTGGCTGCAGGCACACCACAGATGCAGCCGTATGGAGTCCATTTCTTCTCCTCTGCAGGGACAGATTCATAAGAGGGACTTTTTAAGTTATATCATTTATATTATATTATAAAATAATAATACATGTATAATAATTGTAATCTAATCTAATCTAATCTAATCTAATCTAATCTAATCTAATCTAATCTAATCTAATATAATATAATATAATATAATATAATATAATATAATAGTTTTATATTAAATTAGTTCTATTTCTTATAATGTAAAATCATGATGCATCAACATTCACCAAACATTTCTTTAAATATATATTAAAGACTTTGGACAAAAGCTGGAAGTTAATTTATTTAAAAGGGATTTTTAAAATATTTTTTAACGTGGCAGTGATAGTTTCTTTTTGATCTAGCAGTTACTATGGCGATGCAGATATGATAAAATTTATATGAAGCAAACATCATAATTTAAACTTAGAAACAATGTAATCAGATACTGATGATACCAGTGTGAATTTCACCTCTCTCACTGCCACGGCGGTTTATGGCTCTCCCTTGTTCTTCCATAGCTTGGTCTGTATCTGCATCGTTGTCTGGAGATGCAGAGTCTTTCTCCATTAGATACATCACCAAGATCGTCTCCAGCAAGCTGAGCATCATCAGAGCAAAAATCCCAATGCAGTAGACCGCTGAGATTAAAAAATAGAAAAAGCCAGAAAACATTTTGGTTCAGACAGAAATATGTCAACAACAAAGTTTATGTCCAATGTTTTTATGACTGATTCTTCTTTCACAACGAAGTGGGACATTTTATTACTGTGAGGATCTTTAAATTTCTACTGATAGATTGCCTGTTTGTTCATTCATTCATTTATACGTTCATTTTCTACATCGCCTAATCCGTTTCAGGGTCATGTGGAGGCTTTAGTCTATCCCAGAAACTAGCAGGCGAGATGCAGGTACACCCGCATGGCTCCCTCACAGAGCCGGGTACAGGCACAGAGTCGGGTCATGGGGGCAGCAGCCTAATATCAGGTAAATGTGGCTGCAGGTTGCTGCTTCAAGTCTGCTTGGGTAGTCCAAACAGCAGCCTTTCTGTGTGGAGTTTGCATGTTCTCTCAAGATACTCTGGTTTCCTCCCACTGTCCAGAGACATTGTTGTTAGGTAAATTCTCTCTCAGGGTGAGTGTGAGTATTTGTTTGTGTCTCTGTGATGGACTGGTGATCTGTCCAGGGTGTATCCTGCTTTTTGCCTGCTAATGGTTGGGATAAGCTCCATGTCACTATTTAGTTCATAGTCCTCAATTTAATTATGTTGTGGGGTATGTTCCTCTGATGTGCATGCCGTGTATTATGTCACTGGCTGAAATTAAATGTAGCAGTTGGGATTTAATAAGAATATCAGAGTATTGTCTTTGTTGTTTTTGTCCTAAATTGTCCACAAGGAGACAGATTGAAAACCTTAGACATTTGGGGTCAGGCAGCAGAAACGTGGAGCGTAATTTGTGTTACCTATAAGCGGGATCTTGTCTGATGAAGAAGGCAAAATATCATTTAGAATGAGCTGCATCACAGTAACAGCAAGCAGCACGGTGACCTTGAAGCTAAGCTTCTCGCCGCCTCTGTCTGAGATCAAGAAGGAGGCAAGATCCAGACACAGGAAGAAGAGGACAGGCAACAGGAAGTTTGCGATGTAGAGGACAGACCTTCTCTTCATAGAGATCTGTGAAAAAAGTTAAATGTCAATTACATGACATGCAGATTTCTGCACATCTTCATTAAACATCCTGCTGCTAATCACTCACAGTATAAATGATGGTATCCTGCTCAGCTCCAAATAGGGAAACAGTTTTGTTGGTGACTGTCATGTCAACAAACAGCCACTCGTACTGAGTCCGCATCAAGTCACGCGACCATTCGGTGGTTATGGAAGAGTTTAAGTGGTGAACAAGCCTTATTTCATCAACTGAAATGGGAAAGATGTCACAGGGAGATGTTTGTCAATCATAGTTTCTGTATTTAACTCTGATTATTTCACAAAACCTCACACCATTATTGCGCTGAGCTGTCCATGGCTACGCTTTTTAATACACTGAATGAACAAAGTGGTTATTTATAAAATATTTAAAAAGTCAATCAACTCAAATGTAGTCTCAACAACTTACAGTGTGATTATAGACTTCAACCATTTAATTATGACTTATCAAATACAGCTTTTACAGTATTATAGTATTTTTTGCTTTTACAGTCTAAAAGCAAATAAATATCTACTTATCTACATATTTACTATATTACTATACAGTCATTTGGCAGATACTTTTATCCAAAGCGACTTACATGTTATTTTAAACCATTTTAACCACAGCTATTATAACCTAACATGCATGTCTTGTGGGTGGGAGGAAGCCGGAGAACCCGGAGAGAACCCGTGCATACATGTAGAGAACATGCAAACTCTACTTTAAAACTTTAAACATCTACTTTTATTTTATTCTGTCTTATGTTAGGCTGCTGTACTTATTTACAATTTAGGGTCAGAAGAAGCAGATGTAAACATATATATATATATATATTTATGAACAACAGGGTTTTGTGTAATGTTTATGCCATGAAATGATGCAAAATGTCTCAGAAACAGTGTGTATCATCAGGCCATAAGGGGTTAAAAACCACAAATATATTTACAAGGACCTCTATAATGCATATTATGCAAAGTCAGAGTGTAGGCATCTGGACGGTTTTAGCATTTTGAACCCTTGAAGTTAAGTGTACGGTTAATAATATTGTTTAAACTCAATTAAGTTTTATATGCTTTTTATGACACAATTTTAAAACAGTAATTAGGATGTCATTGATGTAAATATGGACATTAATAAGCACAGTACAAATTACTATAAACAGTTTGTGATTATTTTTATGAAGAATGATGTTTCATAAATGTGAAATGATCATTTTGGGAAGAAAAAACTGCTTCATGGATCAGAAATCTCCTGCCCAACCACTTAAAACCATATAAGAGGGAACAGGACTCACCAGAGTGGATGGCAGATTTGAAGGAAAGGTTGCAGCTCTGAACATCAAATGGGAACTTGTGAACCTGCATCCTGCAGGTGCTGACCAGTACCTGGTCATTTTGTACAAAGACTTTACCCATGTTGTTAATGGTGAGATAAGGACTCGGAGGGGCCTTGTCTTTTTCTGTCCTGTTGTGTAAAAGAACACACACGAGACTGGTTTAGAAACTGTAATTCATTGATCAGCAAACAGATATTCTGGAAAGAAGCAGAAAAACATGGTGGTTTCCATGTTTCCAGTTTCCATGTGATAAAGTCATATCTGAGTTGATGAAGGAGGTTTCTGGTCAGAATGTATTTATGGGTAATCAGAACCAAGTTTACCCACAAAATCTCTACTTCATTTTAATTTAAGGCTTTATCAGATCTGACAGTATTAAAATCAGGTTTATATGATCAGTTGGCAGTACACTGTACCGGCTTGACTGTACTGAGACATCCCAGGCAGAATTTTCTGTAATGTCTCGGTACAATCAAGCCAAGCTGGCATCATGCAGACTTGAAGTAAACCACAAACAGGCAAAAAAAAAAACACTGGAATTTATTTATTTTGTAGATATTAAGTTATTATTTTTAAAATTCACACATCATGATTTGAGTCTCGAAATCCTTACAAAGAGGAAGTGTTCTTATTCGTCTCCTTTTGTGTTGGTTCTGATGGCTATGAACGCCTCCAGTATGGTTGACCTTGTGTTTGAGTAACCTGTTGTCTCAAGAGAGAAGCTCATTGATCCCGTATGCAACAGGTTGTGCAAAGTCTTTGATTTACTTTGTTTTTGTTGTTTTTGTAGGCTCCACTTGTAGGTTTGAAGGGGAATAAAAACTAAAAGATAAAAACTGATCATCTTTTTACCTGCAGAAGGGCAATTCTCTCTCGCTCTCCCCTGGTACACTTAGAGAAATATTTTTTTATTGGTAGTAAATATTTCAAAGGTTGGGTGAGAGCTTTAGAAGTGATAAGTACAAGGTTCAGAGTCGCCTTAAGGTTTTTTTTTAATACTTTTGTTATTTAGCGATTTATTTTTGCAATAAAGCAAAAACAAAAACAAGGATAATAGTGTTTTTTAAATAAATGTGACTGTTTTCTCAAATATTAATCACAGTGGTGAGAATCAATTTAAAGCATCTTTAATTAAAATGGGATTTTAGATTCATGTATTTAGATAAATAGCACACACTCTTTTCATATTACAGACCAAAATATTGTGTATTATTTAAGAGGTTATTTCCTATTTGGTGTGGCGGTTTTTACACCAGCTTTTGCTTCATCTGTCACCTGATGCCGCTGGGTAGCAGTGCATGTTAGCTTTCAACATAATTTTAACTAGAAACAAAGGACAACATCCTTATAGGATCCACAGGTGGGGGAAATCTATATGATTTAGAAAAAGGAAACTTAATTCACTATCTCATTTATTTTCTGGGACATCAAAGATAAGCACATTGTGTCCAATCAGCATTGAGCTTCATTTCCCATCATTTACACAAGTTTACTTACATCTCTTCAATGATCAAGTCTGGTTTCCACAGAATATCCGTCGGTAGAGTGACGTTCTCAATTCCACAAAAATCACTGGAATTCCAGGAAATGTACTCGTTTTGCCAGACCTAACGGTATGAGTGGAAATAAAAGGTTTACTAAGGTGTATAAGTAATACATTATTAGAATAAAGTGAAAATAGGCCTACATAAAAACAGTTTTCCAACTGTGTTGGAAGAAATGAGGCCAAATCAAGATTATACAGAAGGACTTACCAAAAGAATCCAAACATAAGGAACAAATGTCTGGTCGATCTCTTTCTAAAAACAGAGAAATCAACCAGTCAGATGATATTAACCACTGAAACACAAAACATTTATCAAAAAAAGAACATCATTAGAAATAACAAGTTGTGGAATTTAACCTTAGTGTGTTCATTGGACCAAGTGATAATATACAAACATAATGTCTTGCTAACCTAACTTGTACTGTGATGCCACAGGGAAACATGGGGAGATATATGTATATATATGTTATAACACATCCAAATGACAAATGTTTAGCCTCTTATTCCTCTTGTTGAAAGTGACTGCATGAATCAAAATAAGTGATGTGAGTACACAGTGTACTCACAAAGATCCACTGTCAGGTCAGCTTTAATGGACCGCTGGGACAGTGACATCACTCTGGATTACAATCAATTCCTTTAATGGATGATGTCTATGTGACAAAAGACATTAAAGTCTCGTTTCCCAGAAACCACTTGCCAGTCTCAGCTTTAGTTCTTTATTCTAAAGCAAGGACACTCAGCAGGTATTTCTTTTTGTAAGTGTCTTTTTTAAATAAATCTAAATCAATGTTAACATAACAGGTGGATTTTGAGGAAGCTCTTCCATCCATCCATTCTCTGTCGCTAATCCGAGGTCGGGTCACGGGGCAGCAGCCTAAAGAGGGAAGCCCAGACTTCCCTCTCCCCAATCACATTCACCAGCTCATCTGAGGGATCCCGATGCGTTCCCAGGCCAGCCTCGAGATGTAATCAGTCCAGCGTGCCCAGAACACCTCACCAGGGAGGCGTCCAGGAGGCATCCTAACCAGATGCTTGAGCCACCTCATCTGGCTCCTCTCCATGTGGAGGAGCAGCGGCTCTACTCTGAGTCCCTCCCGGATGGTCGAGCTTCTCACCCTATCTCTAAGGGAGACACCGGCCACCCTGCGGAGAAAACTTATTTCAGCCGTCTGTACCTGGGATCTTATTGGTCATGACCCACAGCTCGTGACCATAGGTGAGGGTAGGGACAAAGAGCGACCGGTAAATTTAGAGCTTTGCATTCCGGCTCAGCTCCCTCTTCACCACGACAGACCGGTGCAGCATCTGCATCA
This sequence comes from Pseudomugil gertrudae, assembly GCA_037177535.1. Lineage (NCBI taxonomy): Eukaryota > Metazoa > Chordata > Actinopteri > Atheriniformes > Pseudomugilidae > Pseudomugil > Pseudomugil gertrudae. The sequence continues at coordinate 5,377,469 of JBAMHV010000023.1, forward strand.
CTGCAGACGCTGCACCAATCCCCCTGTCGATCTAATTCTCCAGCCCTCCCCCACTCGTGAACAAGATCCAAGATATCAAGCTCCACTGGCTTCCAGTTGCAGCACACATTAAATTCAAAGCTTTGCTTCTGGCCTACAAAACACTAACTCAAACAGCTCCTGTCTGACTCCTTGATCCAGAGCTACACTCCCTCACGACAGTTACGCTCAACCAGTGAAAGGCGCCTTACGCTACCACCCTTACGGGTGGTAGCGTAAGGCGCTAAATCACTAGCCAGACTCTTCTCCTCTGTTGTTCCTCAGTTGTGGAACAAACTGCCAAACTCTGTCCGGTCTGCAGAGTCCTTTTCTACTTTTAAGAACAAGCTAAAGACTCAGTTGTTCAATCTGCATTTCGGCACTTAGCTTAACTCTTCTATTTGATTTAGATCTATCCAGCTCTTAGCCACACACCAGCACTGTTTATATCAGGAAACAAATAGGAAATATATATACAAAATAAAAAGTCTCTAGCGCTTCAGGACAATAACTGTGTCCTACAGGACAACGTGTGTGTCCTACAGGACAATAGCTGTGTCCAACCAGACTTGCAGCGGTCTGGCTTATCTATGCTGTTCCTTGTTGTTTGATTTCATGCTTATATTGTTTTATCCTCTGGTGTACGTCGCTTTGGATAAAAGCGTCTGCTGAATGCCCGTAGAATAGATACTTAAACTCCTCCACTTGGGGCAGGATCCTATCCCCCACTCTTAGAGGGCACTCCACCCTTTTCCAGTTGAG
>JBAMHV010000023.1:5378348-5398701 GCA_037177535.1 Pseudomugil gertrudae
AATATAATATAATATAATATAATATAATATAATATAATATAATATAATATAATATAATATAATATAATATAATATGTAATTATCATTAATTATTTAAGCACTGTTTAAGTAAAACAATGACAAGCAAAAAAAAACCATTTAAATCAATAATCATAACGTGATGCATCGACAGCTTAGACATTTTTACACAATGCCGAAAGAAAAGTTACATTTCATTTTCAGATTTTGAAAAGCACTTAGAATTAAATTTAATTAGATTGTTATGTAGGTTCATGAAAGACTACAACAGTTTGCTTTTAGAAGTGAAACACACATACGCTCAGCTTTTTCAATCACGTTGACCACAAAGCTGAAAACACACTGTTGCTTAAACAAATAATAGGAAATATTTTAGATTCTTAAGATTTCCATTCAATGAATATGAGCGACAGAAAGAGCGATACGGTGATGAAATAGAAAATTAAAAAAGCTCTGTTGATTCTCTTGGCCCAGCACACAGACTTCACCTGCTCCTCTCTCTGGATGAGCTGCAGATTCGTCATTTTGAGCAGCTTCTTCAGCTCCTCCAGAATCAACAGCAGCACACGAGACTCTTCCCGCTGATAGCTGTTCACCTGCACACAGGTGTGTAGAGTGAACAGGCACAGAGTGGCTTTATGCTCCTCCAATATGGATCATAAGCCAGCTGATGTGAAAATGACTGACACTGAACACTTTACTTAAACAAAGTTATAATATTATGATAATAATTTTTTTAAATGTTTAATAAAAATATTATAAATATATTTTATAAATATTATAATTATTTAACTTAAATAATGTTATTAAAGATTTATCTTCAGATAACCTTGTTGGCATCTCTATTAGCACATTTATTTAAAAAAAGGCAAAAAAAAGTGTAATTATGTGAAACTTTGCCCTTTTAAGTGTTTGTGAAGTGTTGAATTATTCTAATTAAAGATGTAAAAAAAAAATCAATACTTTGAAACATCAAAATATATTGTGTGAAAAAATATGTGCGATTTTTATGAGCAGATCTTTATTAATGAGGTAGATTTTAATTTCTTTAATTTAATCTTGTACATAAAGAGTGTTTTTTGGTCTGTGTGTTTTTTAATTAAATTTTAGTAATTGTTTATAATATCACAATATATTCAATTCAAATCAAATCAAACTTTATTTATAAAGCGCTTTTCATGCTTTGGCAACACAAAGTGCTTTACATGATAAAATTGAAATGTATTGTATTGTTACACCTGTATTGTGATACATATCACATAGCAGATTCTTGCCAATACACACCCCTAATTCTAATTAATAATGCTGGTACTTGATGTGAATATATACCTCTTCAACTACAGGCAGGAGCTCGTGCTGCTTCTTGCTGGAAGACACTCTGCAGATGCAGGAGCAACACGTTTGCTTTTCATCCTCTGAAAATAAAAAACTATTCAAAAAACTAAATATAATTCACAGAAATGCTGCTGTTAAAAAAAACAATTAGGACACCACTCAGTAGTTACTGAAACTCATTCATCTGTCAAGTTTAGCTGTAGAAAAAACTTGTTGAATAATGAATGCCTCAAAGATAAATGGCTGAAAACGAGCCAGTCTTCAGGACAGTTTAAAGGGGACATATCATGCAAAATCCACTTTTTTAGCCCTTAAATACATGTTTTTGTGCACTTCTAAGTGATTAGGAATGCAGAAAATGTCAATTTATTCCCTCCTGATGCTATGCATATATCATTATATTCTTTTTGATCATATTTTTCCATCTGTTTAATTTTCTCCATTTTCTATTACGTTTTTTTATCTATTACATCACAGTATTTGCTGTGCTGCCAAATAAGGTTGTGGACTTCCAGGTAATCAATGTGGTGTATCTGATACGTTGACATTTATAGTAAACTTACCAATAAAATGTTTCTCTGCCGGGAGATTAGTGTATCACTGCTATCAAGCTACAAACATGGCGGAACAAGGTAGTGTTGAACTTCCTGTAACCTGGAGGGGGGCAGGTCAGTAGTAGTAGTAGTAATAGTAGTAGAAGTAGTACTATTTTGACTGACAGCTATCTTGTAGTGTGGATCTAAAAGGGCACAGTGGATTCCCATTGACCAGGCCTATAAACCGGTTTCAGTTTGTCTTAAATAATATATGTTATGTGCACCATTTCAAACAACTTGAGTCAATTTTAGCTTTTTTTATAACATGTTCTTCCTAATTTTGCTGGATTTTTCTTTCTTTTTGGGGGGGTTTATCTGCCCTAAACTGGGTTCTGCATGCCAAACGAGCCTACTTTCTTGCTTCTCCAGCTCCAAGACCATTGTTAAAAAACTGAAACCAATTCTTTCTTGCAAGAACATTTTAAAAAGCCTTGATTAAAGAGGTTGAGGTGAGGTTAGAAATCAACCAGAGCAGCTAAACTGACAAAGAAAATAGCCACAATAATAAAAAAATGATTAAATCATCATGTAACGAATTTAAAAAAGAAGCTGGAAGAAGTATGCAGAGTCACAATGTGTTAAATGAGTCACCTGGGTTAAAGTTTTCAGTGTTAACTTGTTCGTGCTTGTCCTCCTGGTTGTCCCTCAGGCTGAGCTGGTATTGGGAGTTCTTTTCCATCAGATACATAACCAAGATCGTCTCCAAAAGACTGAGCAGCATCAGAGCAAAGATTACTATGCAGTATGTCGCTGAGAGGAAGGAACAGGCAATGACATTGTTGTGCATTTTGGTTTTTGAGATTCAGATGAATAAATCCTTTAAGCTAACTGCATACCTATGAGCGGCGTCTTGTTGGACATGGAGGGCAGGATGTCATTCAGGATGAGCAGCAGGACAGAGATGGCTAGCAGCACAGTAACTTTAAAACCCAGCTTCTCCCCCCGACAGTCAGCAATGAAGAAGGAGGCAAGATCCAGAGTCAGGAAGAACAAGATGGGCAACAGGAAGTTGATGACATGGAGAAGAGGTCTTCTCTTTACCGAGATCTGAGAAAACAGGTTCAGAAGTCTGAGTGGATCAATCACATCATAAGAGAAAAGACGACAATGGTGAAGTTTTACTCCACAAATGAGTCAATAAATAAATAAAATTCTCTAAAAAGTTACAGTAAAAATATTTAGCCTGAGTTTGTGTTTAAATGGTAAATTTCAATTAGTTAGAATTAAAGATACGTTCATTTTAGGTTTATTTAAAAAGAAAAACAGACCGTTTTACCACATTTACCCAATAAATCCTCATTCTGTCATTTACTACATGGCTTTTCCTTCCCTGACATTCCTAGCATTGATGCAATGGATGGTATGTTTTTACTCTCAGGTTGAGTGACAAATTGATCTTTTAGTTATTTACCAGCAGTCATGTTTGAAATATTGACTTGATTATTTTTAGTAATTTTGAAAAAGGCTGGGACAGAAAACAATTGAATTCCCATTACATTTGGTAGATTTTGCATTTATAGTTTAACTTGAAGCTGTTTTGTTAAAACTAACATATAAGTGATTTTCCCTTATGTTTTGTATTTATCTTCCTGCAAACAGTAGCATGTCTATGCCATCTGGGTCGCAGGGAAGCTGGAGCCTGTTCCAGCAATTAGCAGGCGAGAGACAGAGTACACCCTGGACAGGTCGTTGGTCCATCACAGGACCAACACAAGGAGACAGACAACTACTTGCAGTCACACTCATTCCTTGGGACAATTTAGAGTGACTAATTAACCTAACATGCATGTCTTTGGACGATGGGAGGAAGCTAGAGTTTCCTGAGAGAACCCATGCATACACAGAAAGACCACTGTTCTGACCTCCCCCAAACGAGGCTCGAACCAGCAACCTTCTTGCTGCGAGACCACAGTGCTAACCCACATACAGTTGTATTTTTATTTTTATTTTATTTTCAGACTTGTTTGTCTGGCGCTCCGTACAGTGTATCTGAGTTGCTCCCATATTTTGTCTCCGAAGCTGACATTGTAGTTGTTGACGGACAGCTGCAGGAACTCCCACTCTCCCTGCGTCTTCATCACCTCTCTGGAAAACTGTGTGGCCCGAGAGGAGTTCGAGAAAGGAAAGAGCCGAATTTCCTGCACTGTGGAGACAGAATAGAGAAAATTCATCTATTCACAACACTGACTTAAATGCATGAAGACCCCAAGGCAGGGTGCAAACCACAGGGGAGCTCTCCTTGATAAAACATGAGCTTTCCTAGAGAAACCATTAGTGGATTTTTGAGGTAGTCTCTCTAATATTGTTAATAAAGTTTATTTAGATTGCTTACAAATTATATGACTATGGATGCTATCATTATTGACCACTAGAGCAGGAAGTTTAACTTCTCCTGGACCTCTGAAGCAAATCTGCAAAGCACAGCTGATTCCTGTTTAACTAGTTACAATGTAACAAATTGTTATTACCCCTTATGTTGTGCATGGCAAACATTGTTGTATGTGTGTGTGATACACAAGAAATGTTTTACATATGTTTTTAGGTGATCATTGCAAAAAATATGTCCAAGGGAACGTCACACCTGTTATTTTTGCATTACTTGTTAATCATCATGCATTGGTATGCCTATGTTATGTGGGGCAGATTCTAACATCAGTTGGCATCATATTTCTAAATGCATCACGTAAAAAAATACCTATAAGATTCACACAAAGGGCATTGTAGCTCAATCCAGGTCCTAAAGACTCCCCTGCATGTTGGTAAGCCTGCTGTGACACAACCTAATTAAATCAATGGCTTATAAACAGGCTTGCAAAGAAGGAAGTTAATTAATCAGAATCAGGTGTGTTTTAGTAGGAATATCTCTAAAATGCAGGGCAGTGGGTTAAGAGGACCTGGATTAAGAAACACAGCTCTACAGCAGATTTTTATTTTTTGCATTTTTTCACAATGTTTTGACGTTTCCTCACATCTATACTATTAACTATATTAAATCACAGTTATGAAAATAAATAGACATAGCGTTAAGTGAATAAATCCTCCATAAATCTATCAATTGCACTTTATATTCTAAACACAAGCAGCCAAAACAGTGATGAATCAACATGCCTGATGCTACTTCTGATTACTTCAAACCTCCTTCTCTGCACTTGTTATTCATCCGTTCAAGCTCTACTTTACAACATACTTCCTCTGTAAACATGGAGTAACACAAAAATACTACAAGGGATTGCAAAACTATTGTGAGGGTATTGCAAAAGATAAAACTGTCTCAGTAGAAATGCACACACGTTGCCCTCACCACAGTGGATTGCAGAACCGATGGATATGGTGCACTCCTGCGTGTCAAAGGGGAATTTGTGGACGTCCATCTCACAGGTGCTCACTAATTTCATGTCCTCGTCACAAAAGACTGTCCCATCATAAGACATGAACATGTATGGATTCTTGGGTGAGTCGTCCTTCTGTATCCTACGATAACACACACACACATCTGTTTTAATAATGTGTTTATGGAGCATTTAAACAGCTGCAATGTCACAATCAGGAGTAAATAAAAAAGTTCTTGCTCTTGCTTTTATAGCTGCTTAATAATATATAATTCTGGGTCAATATAACACAGAAGTAAGCATACAAAGTCGCTGATCCGCTGAACAAACACAGCGGGACATAATATCAGTGAAAATCAAGTTAAGCCGGGTTAGCGTTATTACAAATGTAACAAATTCATGAGCTGTGGTTTTCTAATTGAGTCTGTTGTAGTGTGAATGGTCAGTGTATTTCTCATTCATGAAGAAATGTTAAAAACAAATCCACATTTTTGTGTAGAGATTAAAGGAATACTTCACAGATTTGTTTTACACATGTTGTCAGAAACTAGATTTCATGTCTTTGTGTGCTTACATCTCATAAATGAAGAGGTCCGGCCGCCAGATTAGGTCTTTAGGAATTGAAACCATATTGATTCCACAAAACTGAGCTGGGTCCCATGAGATCCGTTCATCTTTCCACTGCTGCAGTAAACAGAAGAGACAAAAGGGACTGATATATAAATCATATACACATATATTTACATGTATTATAAACAAAGAGATTATTAAGATTTACTCACCGCTGAGGCCCAAACAAAGGGAACAAAAGTTTGTGTTTTCTCAACCTGGGAATTAAGACACAGTCAGACCACTTTTCATTCATTAATCTGATTAATTATCCGCCCACATAATGATGCAGTGCCTACCACAGCAAGGATAGCATAAAGGATTATATCCAACTTCACTATCGTGGTGTGTGTGTGGTCCAGAACCGGCCGGGTCAGTTTGAACACATCGTTATCTCTAGTCAGGTTTAGATAATCCAAAACATCCTGGTAACTGCACACTTTACAGGATACCCCATCTGTAGATACAAACGTTTGGTCGTGACCTTATTGTTTGATGTGCTCCCGATATTTAATTGATTTAGTGCTTAAAAACATTTGTTTGGACAAATGTTGTACAGACTAATATCATATTTTACAGCAGCTTTATGTAGTTATGCTTAATTACTATCCCATTTTCAAAGACATTAAGCTGCCATGTATATAAATACAATAAAACGCAGTGATTTACAAATAATTTAAACCTATATATATTTGTACTCATTATTGCATTTAGTTAGTTTTAGGACAATTTAAAACCATGTAACCCCTTCATGATTTATTCACCTATTCTCAGTAAAAAATATTCAGCTTGAGAAGTTCACTAACTATTTTATCTTACTCGGTTAAATAAGAAGTAACAAATCCTTAGATATTAAAAGAAGAGGGGGGAAATATTACTCTAACATGCACAGAGGCAAACAGGAATAGAAATCTAACTGTTTAAAGACGTACCTGTTAGAATTACCAGGAGGAGGAAAGCAGTGCACATCATTTCTGCAGCTGAGAGCATGTGTCGAAGTTGCATGAGAAGATATCCCTTCACTTCAGATGAGGAGTGCTGAGCAGGATGAATGAGCTCACAAGTAGCGGACTGAAATAAGAAATCCCTCCCATGGTGTCATCTGTAAATGATATTTAGCTAAGGGGGTGTGCAATATTAGGTTTATACATCATGATTCTCACGAGAGGTGTAATCAAGCATGACAGTTTTAAGATGAGAATAAAAAAAATAAAATTAGATAAAAGGCAGGTGGAGGACATTTATTGGATTCAGAGATGATGTGATGTATGACGTATGACTTGCTGCCACTGGAAAGAGAAATATTGCTGATATAGTCCTGGAAATGTGACTTGTGTAACCAGTGCACACACAGGAACATGTAATACATGGGAAAAGGTGGATGGGGTCAAAAAAGACACAAAATGCCAGAAGTAATTTGAGCAAAACTTGATCATTCAATTTGGTAATAGCATTGTGAACACTGGCTCCATTTAAACTCAATTCCTTTCATTTTAGTCTCCTGCCAGTCTCACAGCCGGCAGCTGACAATTAAACCCCATTTGCTGTGTGAAAAAAAATCTCAGCACGCTAATGGCTTTCACAAATGACAATTTCTATACATGGAGAGTTATTTCATAATTTATTGGCTTCACTTTTAAAACACATTGAGCAATTTGACAAAAAGCTCTGTTTGTATTTATTTCATTCATTGTAATAAATGCATCTCATATTTTTTTTATTAATTAGTAAACTACATCTAGTGGGGAGGAATCTAGCAAATGCAACCATAACTCATATACAATTTATTTTAAATGGCCAGAAAGGGTAAAAATATGGAAATGGTCAGTGGCCACCAACTGCAGGAAAATTCCTTTATGGGGGTTGTTTTGCTAAATGCTTCTCAGTTTATTTATTTGTTGTTACTTGTACAGCAGCAGGTGAAATCAATTCAATGTTACTTCCTAACTGGACAGATTGATCTCTCTGATTATGTGTTGCCTTTGTATTTTTTAACCTGGGGGGGTTTAGCTGTGTATTTTCAAGCATATAATTGCACTGTAAAATTAAACTGTTGCTGTGTTGCAGATGTCATCACTTTCTCCTTACTGCCAATTCTGAATATTTTTCTAAATTTAACCAGAAGCATAGCTTAAAAGACCTCCATATCAAAACATTTAAGTTAATCATAAGTGTCTCTAATCGTTCACCGGCAATGCAAGTCAAGTGTTCGCTCTTTTTTAGGTATTGTTTTAGGATTTGTTTCTGGCCTGCATTATATCTTAAGGGAAAATATGTGTGCCCCTAAAAAGGAGAAGCTAAATGCTGCATGATGAGAAACAGTGAAGCTGTTATTGCAAACCTACAAAAATGAGCAGCAGCCTTCTGTTTCCATTTTAGAATAGATTAAAAGAAGTCTGCTGGTTGTTTATATAAGATTTTGGGATGGAGAAGAGCAACAACAGACAATAAATTAAAAGAGTAAACATATTGTAACTATCAAAACAGTGGGGGATGTATCCTAATTGTTTCCCCTCATTTATAGGATAATTGTAAGAGATCCTGGTTCAGTGTATCACCCAACTGAGACACCTCTGTTATTTTACCTCTGTCACTACTCTGTTTAGTTCCTGCAGTGCTCCTGTTTAGAAATAAAGTTCAGTTACTAATAACTCCACAATTTAGTAGTGTGGGAATGGGATTTTTGGTCCTGGGAAGCATTCGTGGCTGGGTAAAAAAAAGAACTACAAGTTTGAAAAACAATGTGACAGAAGCGCTTTAGCGACAGTGACCAAGTTAGGAAGAGAAGCGTGTAGTGCTCATGGACCAAAACATAAACCAAACCCGGATTAATGAATCACTTTCTCATCCTTTCCGGTGACATGGAGCAGCTTGGTAAGAGGTGTGGTTATGTCTGTGTGCGGTCTGGTTAAGTTGTGCTTGGGTGCGTTTTGTGTGGCCTGCACGTCTCTGTTCAGCATGACTTTCCCTGACTAGACCAGGAGGGTGTCCAGTTTGGATAGGGTCCATTCCATCGGCCATCCGTTTGTTGTTTTAGTTTGTTGATGAATCCTGGGCAGAGTGGATTCTCCTCAGGGGGCTGCACGTTTGCCTCACGTTTGCCCCAGGCAAATCCCGGACAAGCCCCCAATCTGTTACATAGGTGGTGGTGGTCTAGGGTTGGCACTGTAACTATAAAAAGAATCCTCAAAATTTATTAACAAAACTTCAAAAGAGTAACTCAAAATGCTGCAGTGTTGAGGACCCACTGGTCGCCTTCTCGGTGCCGTCTTATATAGCCCCACCACAGGCTGAATGCATGTGCAGTTGACGAGGTGGGTGGAGGTGAATGACAAGGCAAGGCATAATAAACTAAACTAAGGCCCAGTCCATAGCAGTCTCTTTTAAAACAACAGAAAATCACTCAGTGTCACTTTAGTTGCAAAAAACTTTATTGTCCATTTTACATCTTTGACATTTTCACACTAAAAAAGGGGCCTTGTGGATACTTTTGATATCGTACTACAACTAGCGCCCAAGGACGATCCAGTCTGCACATTCAACTGTGATCACATGATTGATTGCAGCTTGGCTATAGTAGTGCAGTAGTGTTGACCTTAACAGTTTAGCCAATGAGACAGGGCGCTGACAACTGAAATACAAGACTACAGAAGGATATGGCACCACTTTGTGTGTATGCAGTGATCCATAATCAAGTCTACAGGAGGGTGCAGTCTGACCTAGATTAACATGCTGGCTTCATTTCCGCCTCATGCACTGCCAGGTATGTCATCTAGGAATCAGCTAATAGTGCATTAGATGTAGATATTATCCCTTTTCACTTGTTAGTAATGGGAATTGCAAGAGTGTAAACCTTTAGAAAAATTTCACATAATTTTCTTCCACATTCTAATAAACAACAACAGTGTTCTGCAACAAATTAAAAACACATAACAGAGAGCTTCAACAACAGGTGAAATATACATCCAAATCAACTAAAAGCATCACAAACAAGAGGAAACAAGCGCATTGGGATGATCAGACAGGGAGAATATATGGATGAACACCTTTTTTAGATTAGTATATGAGAATCTTCTCACGTTAAATCCCTTTCACGATGGCAACGTATGAAATGATAAACACTGATAGGTCTGAATCTGGATATAACAGACCAGTGCTAACACAGTATTCTAATCATTTTAACTGTAAATGAGCGTCCGAGTGAAGGCGGATAAGAGATGTGGTCTTTATTGCTTGGTCGTACATGTTAATTTCCAGTTACACTACATAATACTGACATGCTTAGATCGAAGGATGGCAATGGAGGGTGTGGGTCAAAGTTTGTGCTCGATTCCTGTTTAAGGAGTCACATATACATTCCCATTCTTTAAGATCCGTGTTGTTCATCCTACATTCTACGTGGCGCCTCCCATACCATGATGAGTTCATTTCAGGGTTATGTTTGCCTCGTTCTCCATCATTACAAGTCTGACTGCTTCTGAATTCACATTCGGCATGGGTTGCTGCGGTTCAAAAGGGAGGCAGGAATGAGAGGAAACCTGAAAAGCTGCATGCGAAGTTGAGATGGGAGCTTCCTGATCCGAAGAGCGGGGTCAGCGTGGGTTTTTTTTTCTTCAGTAAGGTAAGGTAGTCCGGTGAGAGCTGGCATTTAGAGTCAAAATGTCCGACCACTCATTCAACATACAGTTTATTTCACAGAAGTTGTCAGTAGTAATAAATCCGATTGCCGTTCACAGTAGCCCCTGACTGTTTGGCTGGTAATACACTGAGAAAGGGGGGGAACAGAGCATGTTTTCTAATGATTATGTCACAATACACAGCTCCCATTAAACCTACTGGTAATAAATAATGTAGTAAGGTCACAGACAAAAAAAGGTGAGATAAAAGTGCACCGATCATGGAGAGGTGATTCCTCCCTTTTCCTCTTTTCATTCTTGCAGGGTTTCAGTGGCAGCAACTACGGTAAATCCAGGAAGTGTTGAGACGGATAAAGGATGCGTTTCCCTGCTCAGCGAGGACAGTGTCCAGTGTAGCAGCACTATGGCAGGGTAAGAGATGCTGACTGGACGGGTAAGTTTCATTTGTCTGTGTACGGATGTTACACAATGAGTGGCCCACGGCGGGGGTGTTTCGGACTCTGGCCATCCCTGTTCTCAGCCCCCTGCATCTCCAGGTTGATATTGCTGGTGGAGGTGCGGTGGGTGAGGGGCTCCAGGACAGGCCTGTAGCCCCCGAGGTACATGAGATCTGAAATACAGAAAACCAGATGAAGAGAAGACTGGGTTGTAACGGACGGAAATTACACTTGAAGCAGTTAGTTGATTCAGTATTATAGATACCACTTTTATTAATTTAATTAGAAATAGTTCACTTTGCATTAAATCATTTCTCACTTTTACTCAATATTGGATTTCAGATGCTCACGTTTTAAGTGGTCTTTTTAATTTTAAGTGTTTTGTATGGTTAAAAAAAACATTTGGGTGAGTTTAGCATGTGCAAGGAGAATAAAAGCTTCTCAGAGGAAGATGTCCTACAAGCAGCTTTGCATACGTTGCTTAAATATCTGCATATTGTTCAGCATCGATGTTGCAAGTTAGCTTTTCCATTAGCACAAGGCACTGTGTGACAGATCTTATTTAGGAGTTACAGGTTTGTGTGATGCAGATGTGGTGAGCAAAGTATTTATTTCCATCCTGCTTTTCTAACCGAGGACCAGAAGACCAATGATTCAACACTGGATTTAGACATCTGCTGTTTCAATGATGTACAAAACGTGAGCAGTTTGGCTTTGAGAAACAACCGTCTTTCACAGACTGTTGAATTTTTATACATCTTTACTTTTGAAAGAGTTTTAAAAGAAAAATCATGATACTGATCTGTGTCTTGTGACATCTTTCATGTGTGTTGGGATTATTTATACATTCATTCAGCCATTTTTAAAGGTTGTTGTTCACTTTGAATTTAAAATTGAGACTTTCTCAAATTCACCAACATTTTTTTCCACACAGGTCTTTATTTGCACCGTCCTATACTTTTTGGAGATGTGGTTGTATTTGAGCCACTCTGCCACACTTTTTATTCATTATTGATGTTTTCATAGTAGCTTATATATTGTAAACAATACATTATATTGAGCTAGATTAACTTTATTATAACATGAAAGCATGAAAAATACATAGGTAGACTCTAACCTGTAACTAAAAGGAGCCAAATACTTTATATTTCACTTTTCTTTTCATAAAATACTCTTTTGTTCCTGTTTAATCTGCAACATATCGTACAAATATACAGCATGAAGCCTACGATTTGTGACCCATATGGCTGTTCTTCCATCTAACCATTACGCCATACCTAGTCCTCAATGTGCACTGGGCACGACTCCTCATCTGTCCATCCGAAAGAAAGCAAAGAAGGGGAAAAAGATGGAGGGGGAGACAGAAAGAAGAGAAAAGGCAGGAAGGGAAATGTCGGGGAAAGACAGAAGAAGATGTGAAGAATGGCAGAAGGGGTCAGAAAGGAGAGAAACAGAGAGATAACAGAACTTTTACGAAACATGTCACAACATCCACCATAAAACTCCGACCGGGTCGAATGTGGCTTCGAGGGGATGAGTGGACTCAAGGTGTGGAGGAGGAAAAGAGCTACACAGATGATCAAGAGCTGAAGGTTGTGAAAGAAGCTGTTAAAGATCGTTTTTAAAACTTTGACAAACGCAGTCTCATTCAGAGAGGCGTTAAACACTGAATCCAGGCTTGTGTTTGTACATCTGAGCTGAGAGATTTAGTCAGGTGTGAATGTAGGGCTTTCCCAGTATTACGGTGAAAAAGCCCCTCATCTAATGAGAGGAATGACAGAAACAAAGAAATGACGAGGGACAAAACTCAACCAGGAATCAAGTCAACAACCTTCAGCTCTCATCACAGTGACCTACAGATTTCAGCGAAGCAGAGAAGTGAATCAGTGGATGACTAGGAGGCGAGACTGAGAGTGAGAAAATGAGGCGCGGATGTTTGGCAAAGCAGCTTGGAGCTGGCAGACACTGAACATGAACTTCAATACTTGGGAAAGACTGAATAGTTTCTGTCTCACACCCTCACAAAAACAAAGCAAGCATGCAGAAGACGCACACAGACATACAATGAGATGCATTCACGCACACATACAAACACACCAGGGCTTCAGCTAAAAGGAAGAGGAAGAGTGCACAGCTAATCAGTAAAAAAAAAAAGCTGTGAAAAACCACAACACCAAGGGATAGGGATGAAGAGAAGAAGGAAGGCTCCAGATCTCCATGCTGGGCAAAGATGCTACAAATAGCTAGCTGTTAACCGCTTCGCCTCGTCTCTGTTGTGCTAAGATTCACATTAGCATGTTAGCACATGATGCTAATGAGTCAGTACCCCTTTAAACCTTTGACTCATGCACTCCTCACTTTTCCTCTCCTCAGCTCTCATTGTGGTCCATGTTCGACAGGTTGCCACTCACCGGCGAATCGGCTGTCGGGAGCCTGCTCATTATCCAACCCCAAAGAGGGCGTGTCGCAGTGGGCGACGCCCTGATTGTTATTGGCCAACTCGGGACACCTGCTCCGCCCACCTGCAAGCGAGGGCAAAGGTCAAACAAGAGCAGCCAGGCACAGCGGAGGGAAGGGGTGAGGATGACACAGGCAAGGTGAGGGAAGTGAAGGAAGAATGAGGGCAGCCATGCGAGCGGCAGGGAGACAATATTTTCACATTTGATAAGTCTTCTGAAACATCAGGTGTAAAGGGAGTCTGGTGATCAGTGATGTTTCTAAAAATGACCAGTGTGAACTGGGTTTAAACAAACATGTTGCTGTTCGGGCTTAATGAAACAGAATATATAACGATATATATAATAATCTGTTCATTATTTTTGCTGAGACTCACAGAAAAGAAAAACAGATTATTGTTAATGAGCAAACACATGAGGTTCTTCTACAATGTATAATCAATGCAGCAGGAGAGGTCTGACTGTCTAAAAACCCAAAGGCAAAAACATTTTGATTGATACATTGCTGAATAAAGCTGCAGAATGTAAAAACAGAAATATCTTTGAGGGGAAAATCATATTTTTTTAATAAACCATTTTATCCATACTGCTTAATAACCCTATCAGCACCGTAAGGCCCATAGAGGATGATTCAGAAGTCAATATGATGCCGTTTTATTAGAAGAAGAAGAAATACGTTAAAAATAACGGATCAAACCAAACAAGTGATTCAAGAACCTGTGAATTAGCCTCAAAAACATGAAACAGGAAGTGAGAAAATACATGCAGTGTAGCTGTAGGAAAGAAAATGTACATTTGTTTGGCTTCTTTAATATGTAACCCATTCAGAACATAAAACATAATAGTGATGCAAAGGTTACTTTTAGCTGATACAGATGCAGTTTGTTGCCAGATCCTGTGTAGATAGAATCTGAAATGGTTTTTATACCCTGATCTTTACTGGAAGTTCAGGAACAGAAAACACTCACAGCAGAGCTAAAACTGAACATAAATAAATATTACAGCTGCTTTATCCAAAGCGACCGTACTCTCAGTATCACTGTCGTACTTTCCACAGAAACCACTAACTTTCATAGAAAAAAGTATTAAATTAAGTACATATGATATATTATTTTTACTATGTAAAACTGTATCATGTGTCCTCCAAAATGGTGTCATTCGCCTGTCTGATACTCATCCCAGCAATGAGTCAGATATGAGGAGTAATTATGGCCAAGTTTGCAAATAAATGAGCAGAAAGAGTTTTACATGATACATTACTTTCAAATGCAACACATTCACATTGCTTAAACTGGTTATATCATTCAGTTTATAAAATAAAATAGAACCAGACCAAATCAAAATAAAATAAAAGTCAGAGCAAAAGATAATAGAATAAAAGTTTCTATACATCTATATATATATATATATATATATATATAGATATATAATAAAAGACATTTAAATTAAGTATAAATATGCAATAAAGTGAACAGATACTATTACAGGGTTTAGTTTCAATGGACAAAATGAACATTTCTAAATATTTCCCATTTTCACACCAGCTGTTAATCCAATAAGGTTGTTTAAATTTGTTAGATCACCATTTCTGATTAAGTGAACTGCTCACCAGCATGTGACAGTTATACCTTATCTGTTGCTTTAGGCTGAAATAAACATGTTTAATAGATTCAAAGAATGCCTCATGTCTGCCATGACCCTGCTTCTGTACGTGTTTGACAGAGATGAGTCAGTGATGGGCAGCTCGCCACACAGGACGCATCCAGAAGCTTCTGGCAGCATAAGAGTGTGTGCACGCAGTCATACATCCCAGTGTGTGTGCACACAGACAGAGTTTAGCAGGCAGCACAGGTCCGCTCATTTCAGAAAGAGCTGGAAGTGTTTCGGTTTGCCCCGAGGAGTCACAGCGCACACACACGCGCGCACACACACATACATATGATCCATCCAGGAACTTGTTTACACATTTCAAACTGTGGTGTCAAAAGACAACCTTGTGTCGACATCAAGCCTCGCAGGTCAGTGACTCGCTTTTGTTCTACACTACACTGTCTTACCCACAGCATCACTCACACTTAAACCCTCACACACACACACACAGGGGACACAAATAGCCTTCAGAAGCAGTGCACATGTGATATGAGGAAGGTTCACATTGCAACAAAACAGCAGATGGGGGTATTTCAGAGCAAAAACCGCATGAATGACACAAGCGAATGTTGTCTTTGTATGTAAATTAAACACATGCTAATTTAGGTCATTAGCCTGGTGTGGCGCTAATGACAAGATGCCTGTAGGTGCTAATTTTGTGCTACTGGTGTGAGGATGCGCTAATCAGAATATTTTTATAACTAATCATTCATGAAACTCAGTTTTAATATTAACAGGAGAAAATCGATGCGATCCATTCAAACTTTTTTTTCTCAGGATGATCTATTGCGTAACAATTATGGGTCATTAATGTCTGCCGGATGCTGGATTGAGCGGTTTGAGGGTTTTTTTCCTCAAAAGAGCCACTGACTGAAAACAAGAGCTTTGTGGTAAACTTTTACCAACTCAGAAGAGCAATGTCCGACATGCAGATAGAGAAGCATGTAAGGATTTAATCAATAATTGTATCACATGAAATACTCTGATCAGAGCATCCTTTGGGAACAGGATGTGGTTTGTAAGCATTGCACAGTAAAACAATACTTTCTGCATGAGAAGCCATTCACTCCAGCTAGCACACTGCATCTTTTGGTGTGTGTGTGTGTGTGTGTGTGTGTGTGTGTGTGCAGCTGATGGTACAGTACATGCATTTTGAAAGGGACTGCCCCATCTAGTGGACAGTATCAGGATTTATTTTTTTGTTTGCTTTATTTCATTGCAAACATGTTTTGTTTTTGTTTGTTATTGTTTTTTCAGCCACGAGTCAAAGAGATTTACAGAATATCAGTTTGATAAACGAATAAATCTCTTGCTCGTGATCTGAGAGCAACAGATGCAAAGGGAGGTGAAAGGTGATTGATGATCAGTAGGTACCTTTCCCATTCGATGGGGACGAACAGTCCTCCTCTGTGACATCATTTCCCTGAAACAAAGGAAAGAAAAGCATTAAAAAACTTTACCTAAATGAGCTTTAATCACATTGCTCACGTGTGTTCACCTCTGAGTCCTGCTCCTCTACAGCCACTGAGTAGTTTTGTTCCTTTGATTCTTTGGAAATCTCCTATGAGGAAAAAGATCCAGTAGGAAACCACGTTAGATGTAAGAATATGTCGAACTACCTTTTCCCACCAGCACATCCTTACCCCATCCTGTTGGGATGGTCCTCGGCTCTCCATGGTAGCGTCTTGGTTTTCCTCGCCCTCTACCTCTCCCCCATCATCTCCCCCTGGCTCACCTTCGACCCCGGCCAAGTAGGACCCTGACATGGAGGACATGGTGTCAGCACTGATGTGGGAGTGCTGCGAGTGGGATGAAGCCATGGACATCACTGACTGGGCCAGGCTGCTGCTCACAGGGTCTGGCAGACAAATGGAGACAAGCGTCATGGTCTAGCTCGGGATTTAGAGGACTTTTAGAGACTAGAGAATAACGTTCCCCTCTACTTACAAACAAACTAAATCAAAATGATGACTTGCAAAGATCATTGCAAGAAAAGGGCACGTTTCCTCCTCTTCAAGCTATTTTCCTATAAAACCTGATCCAGTGGCACCATGAAAAGATGCAGAGGTGGCTCATACCGCTCATTTATTCATGTTAAAAGCTGTCCGGGATTCGCCTGGAGCTCTTTGAATTAAACATTCAAGACAAAATTTCAGAGGTACCGAGAACAGTCCCTCTGAAAGGGGGAAACGCTGTTCTTTACCAGATACTGCAGAGTTATCTCAAACCTTCATGCAGCTGAAACAAGGAGAAATGGACCTTTTGTGTTTAGATTTAAAATTAAAGAATATTAACTCACCATGAGAAAATTGCATGTCAGAAAAACTGAGAATAGCTGCATGCAAGTAGTCACCTACAAGTTACGCAACATATATTACCATTAATCAACCTGTTGTAAACGCTTATCCTGAGTTTAAAGGTTTGATTAAACTGTTCCACTGTTGCTATTTTGATGTATTCATTATTTTCACTGCTCAGTGGCTGCAGGTGAAATCTGAACAGAACAATCTGAGTATCTATTATCACTTTGTTTCTGTCATTTTAGACCACATGAAAGCTATAAATATAAGCACTTATTTATATATAAGCTATGATTTAATAAATCATCAATCAACATAGCTGTCACAGCACCAGGATTGTGGAACATAAGAGCAACATTAGATGTGGTGAGGTAGGTAATCCTGTGGTGGTCTATTTCAGAGAAATGAGCCACAGTATATCAACTCTCAGATATCGGGGCGTAGAACGTGTTCTTGGTTTTGGAAACTATGATCGTCTCCTTCTCCAATGTGAAGCATTTCACGTTTTTAACTTGAACACATCGTCTCCACATAGACCAAATGAGGAATTTGATCTAAGACCTTTTTGGGGTAGCTTTAAAGTTGTGTTTTGCATTTATTGTATTTGTGTTTATATTTTTTCTAGTCCTATTTATTGTTCTGTATATATTTAACTAACAATATTCAGATTGGTGTATTTTGATTCTAATGTTTGCAGTTTATTTATATTACTCTGCATTTGATACATTTTCTACAGCCCTCCTCCTCATAATATTTCTAAACAGATTGTATTATATGCAGGTATGACACCATGTTTTTCTAGGGTACCTGGATTTGATTTGTTGGGGGCATGGTTGACTGATTGCTCATTGTAAGTGGCTGTGAGTGCACTGCCATACACCTTTCTTGCTCTGTATATAAGCCCTTGTTTATATCATATTGCCATGCTTGAAGAAGACCCAACAGGGTACAAAACATCACATTAAAGTTGTTGTTGGAGTCCTGAACGGTGTGCGAGGCCTCATCCTCTTTGTTCTATAGACTATTGTCTATATATTTTCTGTGTGTTTATTTGTTTGGATTTTGTTATTACTTGTTTGACTCCTGTGTACAGCCCTTTGGTCAATGAAAGTTGTTTTAAATGTGCTTTATAAATAAATCTGATTTTACTACTACTAAATATACAAAAGGTGCATACCTTTTTGCCTTTACCTGACAGCTATGATTTAAGACACTTCTTTATGTCTCTTCAGACATAAACATGGTTGAAAAACCTGCATAATGTGACACAGAGATTCATACACAAGTTCAAATCTTAAAGCAGCTATAAAGTGAGAATCAGGATCAATTCAAGCATTTCCGAATCTCCTCAAATGTAAAAAGTAGTTGCAATCTACTATTGAGGCTTGGTTGCACGTTATGCTAAGGTTAGGTTCGGTTGATGCTCTGTCTGTACCTTCAGGAGAGGTGATGGTGGAGGAGAGTGGGGTGCCTGCGCATGACGATTGGTCGATGGCTCCAGACGAAGAGAGAGTCAGGTTTTCACTGTCTGGAGTCACTCCACACTGTAAAAACACAGAGCAGTGAGCTCACACACTGAAGAAACACTCACCCCACAGCAGCAGGAGATATCTGAAACTAGGAGTTTCTGTTTGTCTCTATGTCACATACCTCCTGTTGGTCCACTACTAGTTTGTGGCGAGAGGCGTCTGATTCACTGCAGGACTTCTCGTCGTCCTCTTCGGGAAGCACGGAGGAATTTTGGGAAAGTGACCTAAATAATAAAATAGACGTTAAAAAAAAAAATAACACAAGTGGGTTTCAGGCAACAATTTGCAGAAGAAACTAATATAAAAAAGAAAAAAATAAAGTACAAATATATGCAGGTTGAAGCACTCACTTTGAACCACTTTTCTTTAGTTTGAGTCCCTGACTGGAGTTGGAGTGGTCGAGCGGGGACACGGAGCGGGCTGGCGCTGTGTGGGGCTCACCGCTGTACGGCGGCAGCGCTCCAGAGACGTTGCTAGGACCCGAGTGGAGAGGGGGAGGAGCCACAGATGATGTGTTGAGGGGCCCGTTCAGAGCCTCCAGGAGAGACACTGCCTCGTAACCTGGAGGGATGTGTTCCGAGGCCTGCAAAGACGAGAAGATTATTTACCGTGACTGGAAATATTCTTTGTTTTCAGGTGATTTATCGACCTTACCGAATGCTCCTCTGAGTCAGAGGTCTGAGAAGTGATGACAGGGTTAAAGCTGGTTGGCGACAAGGGGCTGAGTTTCTTCCTCATTGCCCGGATCTGCAGCAAGGCTCTGAATGCTTTAAGGAAAATATCATTTTAATGAACAATTATTTAAATAATGCCAAAGCAAATCCTTTGTATACATTTTAACTTTAACAAATGCAACCGTAGGAACATGTTTGTTTTTGGATGTAACAGAATATATTCAACTCGTTACAGCAGATAATATTCCAGCTGCATGGTTTGTTTTCTCCCTCCGAGTACACCTCAAAGCCATGATGCTATATTTATACCCGCTGCTAAATTACAGATGCAGCTTGCAATAATGAAGTGGCAGTTATTTAAATTTCCTCTCCTTTCAAGCTCATATCAATTCACAGGAGACACATTTCCTCTGTGCAGAAAATAAACTCTTGTTTGTTTATTGCAGGGCTTAAAAACACCACAAATCTTGGTATATATCTTGGTTTCCTATCTTTTTGTGTGTAGCCTAGACAGGACAAACACACTCGCAAAGGTGCTATTGTAGATGCACGCGCAATTTTGCACCTTTGAAAGATGCAAACCCTTTTGCTCACTGTTAGTAGATCAGTTTATACTTTTTTTAGTGTGAGCAACGAGTTTGTACGCATTTTAGTACACGCAAACCTTTAGTAGATTTGGCCCTAAGTGTAGGTATTCAGCTTGCCGTAAGAAAATGCTGCATTAAAACACTCTAAAAAACATTGGGAGAGGGTCCAAGCTTAAGATTATTTACAAATCATGTC
>JBAMHV010000023.1:5405297-5420450 GCA_037177535.1 Pseudomugil gertrudae
GATTGATGTCAGGATTATGATGGGGGTCCTTGAGACATTTTCTAAGCTGAAAAGGGTCCCTGACCTCAAAAAGTTTGAGAACCCCTGCCTTAAAACATCTAACTCATCACTATTAGTACGTCCCGTACAGACAGCTCTGTCAGAGCAGCACCAGTCAGCTCTGTGGAAGCACTGGTTCAGCGGTGTATATGTGTGTCGGGTGTTTTTGTCTTAGATGACCTTGAGTCTGATAATAATAATAAAGATGAAGAAGGAAAATACATTGTTCAGGATTGGTTCACCCTGCCGAAGCTACAGTACTGTACGTTACACATAATGGTCTGCTGTAAACTGGCAAATTATGATATTCTACTGTAAAAATCCTGTTTGTTATTCTATACTGGGAGGACAAGACAAAAACACAACTCACAAAACTCAACACATTTAATTTAGTTAAGGTGTCAGTGTAGATTAATTCACTGGCTTCAGCTTAACAATGACCTCATGGTGGATTCATCTTGTGAGAACCATAAATACCAGTAAAGAAATCCTGTTTACTCAGATATTTCAGTCCAAAACAAAGTATTTACCAACCAACCAGAAATTCTACCCACAGTGTGGTTGTGTGTGTACTTCAAGGAGGACTTCCTGAGAAATTCTTGAATATAACCTCACCATTATCATATTTGTCAAGTAGCGCAGTAGCGAAAACAACAAGTGTGGTTAGGTTTATGTCTCTACAGCAGCATCTGTTTGGAAAACACCATATATTATATAAGGCAAGTGCAGCATCAGACACACACACACACACACGAGAGGGGAAAAACTGTAACCAGCAGAAAGCCCACAGCAGGATTATAAATACCCACATAATCACGGGGAAAAATGCACTTCTAATTTTATCTGCTGTCTAGCCTGAAACAGCAGTTCAAGTCGGATTAGTACAGAGAGGGATGGAGCAGCGCCACTCTAAATCAGCCTTAACTTCGTCTGACACCGCTCTAGTCTGTGTCAAATTCTCGTTTTCTCTGCAGACTTGTGATGTGCAGCTCTTATTAGTTTGACCTTCAGGTTCATGATTGGATTTGAACACACCTTCCGCAACTGCCACTCGTGAGCCTCTCTGTACAGGGAGTCGGCAGCTGGTCTCTCTGCTTTTAATGATTTTAATAAGATGAAATGAATTTCATTTAGCAACGGTCTGAAAGGCTGGAAATTGCCTTTGCAGATGTCTGCAAGACAGCGATTACTATTGATGCTGAAATGTCCTAAAAAACGTGTTGATTAACCAAACAGCCAAACAAGAAAGCTGTTTTTACTTCCTGAATATTAAGATTTTCAATGCAAACCATTTTTAGTCACTACTACGGCTTTTTAAGGTTTTTAAGGTGCACGGTGGAGCAGTTGGTTAGCACTGTGGCTTCGCAGCAAGAAGGTTGCTGGTTCGAGTCTCAGTTGGGGCAGGGGTCCAACCAGAAACCTTTCTCTGTGTTACCTTTCTCCCCGTGTTAGCGTGGGGTCTCTCCGGGTACTCCGGCTTCCTCCCCCAGTCCAAAGACATGCACAGGCTGATTGGAGACTCTAAATTACCCATAGGAGTGAATGTGTGTGCATAGTTGTTTGTCTGTGTGTGTTGGCCCTGTGATGGACTGGCGACCTGTCCAGGGTGTACCCTGCCTCTCGCCCAATGTCAGCTGGGATTGGCTCCAGCGCCCCTGTGCGACCCCGTTCAGGAAATAAGCGGTAGAAGATGGATCGATGGATGGATGGATGGAAAAACAACTGTATATTAATACCTACCGCTACTGGTCTGGTCCCCAGGAAGTTAAGATCTGTATTTTCCCCGAACAGGTAACCCTCTGGGTGGGTGGAGTCAAACTTCTCGCCTCCCATGATGAAGTGACTGGCAAAGTAACTCCCTGCACGCACACAGACTTACGTTAATCACGAGAAAATAAGCATCTATTTTATCTGCTATCCTTGTAAAAAGAGAAAATGTTATTTAAAAAAAAAAAACTAAACTATCAGGTGGAAGATAAACAAACACAAACATATCTCAAATCAGTTAAATGTTTCTTTTTCTCCATTTTACTTCTTAGAATAAATCAAATTTAAAGAACCAATGTTATAAAATTACAGCTTAACCTGACAAACTGGCATAAAACATAACATTTCCTGCATCTATGAACAACTGAACCAGCTCCATCACCAGCATACACACTGGTATGGCAACAAATAATCAAAAGCCTCATAATTTTATACAAGGAACATAAACAACCGCATGCAAATGCACCTATCTGACTGCAGCATCTCAACCCGGGCAGCTAATATACAACGTTAATGGTGGTTCACAGTCTAAATACATACTGGGCAGAAACCAGGGGATGCTTCTGCCAGAAAGGTGTGTGATCTAGCACTGTTGATCTGAATCAGGACAAAATGTTTTAATTCTTCTTTGCCCTTAAAACCTTTATTAACCAAGTGTAGAAAATATGCATGTCTCCTCATCACCTTCCTATTATTTACACCAGGTGGGAGAGGTGACCCAGGCTCGGGCTTTGTCACCAGATCCCATAAACAGGAACTGGAGCTATCAGATCAGTTTCACTGGCAGCCGCCACCGACACTACAATGAGGGCTGTTTATACTAATCCATACAGTTGCTGTGGGGAGAGTTGCAACCACAGGTCAACACAACTCTTTCCCTTTCATTGCCTCTTAGGTCTTAAAGCCACAACATTTAATATATTCTAAATATGTGAGAAAAAAACTGAATAATGTTTGTATTTGACAAGATTTGATTAGGATTACTCCTAAAGCGCCGGTGAACACAATTTAGCAATAAAAAATGGAGCATGACATAACGGGCTGAAGATGCTTTGTCAGCCAAAGGGTCAAAGGACAGTTTGTGTGGTGAGAGAATCATATACGCTTTATGGGTTTCGATCATAGACTGTATAAAAAAGAGGTTTCGATCAGAGTGCGAGGCCAAACTCCTCAGCTGGAAAGAAACCAAAAGCCAGGATGTCATCAATATTTTCCTAACCCTAACAAAAGCAGTTTTAAAACCTTTAATCCAAACTGGTGATTATATTGAATCTGATGTGAATCTCAGTCTCCTGTTAGATGGTTTGGTGAAGCTCCACCTCTGAACCTCATGCAGCCTCGTTAAATCTGATAATCTGATAAAGTTTCACAAAATGCCATGAGACTGTGTCCACATGCATTAGGAAAGGGAGGGAAAGTCATGATTCAGCAGCTCAAGGTTTGTGGGACTGCTCCAAAAACATTTGTGAGCATGTGCTGCATCATAGACCTATTTTTAGATGCAAATGTGAAGCAATGTATTTATTTACTCGCCACTGAGGGAAAACATGACAATTACCTCAACTTATTTATTTTTCCTTGAACTTTTCCCAGAAACTGAACGTTAGAGTTGAGTGAAGCAGTTTGATGCAATTCTGACCAGAAAGTTTTGTGATTATACAAAACTTTCTATGTTCTTTTGTTTCGTTACAAGATGTTTTAAGGTGAATATCTCATGGTATTAAACATTTTATTGGTATTGATACAATCAACTTACATGATATCATTACTTAGATGCTGATGAAAAATGTATCATTAATACAAAAGTATACAGATAAACATACATTGTGATCACCTAAAATGTATTCTTAATGACAGAGTTAAGAGAAAATTAACATTTTGGTGGCCTTTGAACAATTTCATCTTTACAACTTTCCTTTTTTTACAAACTATCTGCTTTATTTAGGTTGGCTTTTTGATCCATCCTGAAAAGAACAAAAAAAAACTAGACAAGCAAGCACAAATTAGGCTACATCCAGTCCATAATTATAATTTAGGATGCTGCTGATTATAATTTGTCACGATTAATTCATTTCTACGTGCAGCTTTATGATTAAACAAAGTCCAGACGGTGTAAAAATAGGACAAAATAAAATGAAAATCAAACTGAAACAGGGCTGTTCATGCGTAATGCTGCAACTGGTTACATTATTTGCCGTAATGAACGCACAGGTCTCCAGGTTGAGATGCCCTGCAGGCCTGTCAGTAAACAAGGTATGATGGTGATGAACCCCCATGATGCGTCCGAAACTGGGAATAATTCATCTGCATGTCCCTTTGGAGCGGTTACCCACCCAGTTCGACCTGTTGTGCGGTGACTTACCGGATTTCGGTGGATAACGATACACCGAATTGGACGGAATGTCCACTTCTTCCACGCCTATGTTTTGTCTGCTTGTTAAAGCTCCCATTTCCAGTCAAATAAAAACCAAAGGACTTAATCGGCATAACACTTTAGGGTCGCTTTGTGTGCCGCGTCTCTTTATTCTCTATCATTTAATCCACTTCTTGCTGGCCTGTCCATTTGGTCCAAACCCCGCCGTGAATGTGACCGTCCCGGGGATTAGTAGTTGTTCTCTGGCTGCTTATCTCTTCGTGGTCACCGGTAGAGCTGCTTTTAAGGCTGAAAGGAGCCGTAGTAGTCGCTTTAACAGCGAGGAAGCGCTTTCATAGTGCGCCGCATCCGCACAGTTGGCCAAATCTAAATCTCCTTGCCTGTATTTTTTACTTCACGGGGGAGACAAAACCGCTCGACATCTCCCGGCCCTGCTGGATAATGGTCAAGCAAACCCGGTGCTTGTTGTTGCTGGATCCTGTCAGAGAGGTCTGTGTGGCTCCCTATGACGTCACACAGGCATAAATCCGGACCGTGGTTTTTGCGCAGTCCCACTCTCTCCAGCAGCCGCTTTATAACGTGACCTTCCTACGCCAAACTGTGCTGGCGGCGTCGACTGCAGTGCAGAGGACAGGTCTGTGGGAAAGGTTAACAAAATATTAACAACGTGGAAATAAAACGCGATTATTAGTATTATTTAGCTGATGGTATTTTTGCAACAAGTAGAAACGCGCAATACAACGACCACAGTTGCATAAAGCGATAAAAAATAAAATAATGTAACCACGTCCGGAGTTTATTAACTTAAAAAAACGTTATAACTTTGAATAAATAAAGATTTTTAATCAAACAAAACCGCTCCCATGTTGCCGTTAGAAGTGGCTCCCGGTCGGCAGGGGGCAGTGTAGGAGTTGTGATGGAAGAAGCGAAGGACCGATAGCCAATCAGAGCAGGCCAACACGGGCGGAAAAAAGGGGGAAAAGGAAGCTCCGCTGCCGCCATTTCACGTGAAAAGCAGCGCGGTTGTGGCAACGCGAACTGTTGTTTATTCTGAGGAGGAAAGCGATTATACATAAATACGTTTGCTGGCGTCTTCAAAGGTAAAAAAATTGTCTTTCTTTTACAACGTGGGGCCTAACGATTATAGTTTTGTCCAACGTGTTGCTTGAAGACTGGAGAAAATGAGCTACGGAAGGCCGCCGCCAGATGTCGAGGGGATGACCTCCCTTAAAGTAGATAACCTGACCTACCGAACATCTCCCGAGACGCTGCGCCGAGTTTTTGAGAAGTACGGCCGCGTGGGAGATGTTTACATTCCGCGGGATCGGTATACGAAGGAGAGCCGTGGTTTCGCCTTCGTGCGGTTCCTCGACAAGCGTGACGCCGAGGACGCAATGGACGCCATGGACGGCGCGCTGCTCGACGGGCGGGAACTGCGCGTGCAGATGGCCCGGTACGGACGACCCCCGGACTCCATGTACAGCCGCAGAGGGCCTGCACCTCGTAGATACGGAGGAGGGTACGGACGAAGAAGCAGAAGGTAATGCTTATTATAACAAATGGACTTTATAGGTTTAAAATGGATCTTTTAAGAGGCCTACATAACCACTGCTTTGTCTGGTAAATTGTAAACTCAGTCGTTGCTCTACTAGTTTAGGTGGAGTGCAGAAAAAGGAATTAAATGTTTTGTAAATGGCTGCTTTGATTAATGAACAATGCTTCTGAAAGTGAAAGTATCAACATGGATGTCTCATTTATCCCACCATGCTTTAAATATTACATTTAAGTAATTAGGAGTGTTAACATAAATATACTAATACTGTTTTGCTAATGAACATGGATCATTTTTTGTTTTCCTTTTCTGTTTTCAGCCGATCTGCGAGTCCCCGACGCCGCAGACGTACTCGCAGCCGCTCCAGGAGCAGAAGCCGCTCACGATCCAGGAGCCGCAACCGCTACAGCCGCTCCAGGTCCCGGTCCTACTCCAGATCCAGGTCTAGGTCCAGGTCCAAGTCTAAATCGAAGTCCAAGTCAAAGTCCAAATCCAGAACCCCGAGAAGGAGCAAGTCAAAGTCTCCTTCCAGGTCTCGTTCCCGCTCCAGGTCTAAGTCCAAGTCGAGAAGTCGAACGCCGCCTTCCAACAGAGCTTCAAAGTCCCGATCCAGGTCCAAATCCAAGAGTAGATCTAAATCTCCAGCGGACAACGGAGCAGAATCTTAACTCGGACGCAACATGACGGTATTCAGGGGAAAGGGGTGGATTAAAATATATACTATAAATGTACAACTTGGTTTGTGTTCTGCAGTCTTTGCACACAAGCAGCAAAGTCTGCAGAATGCTGATCGAAGCTAAAACAAGTTTGGGACTAACATAAGTCAGAGCGCTAGCTTCGTGTATGACTTATTTTGCAAGCCAATTTAAATCATACACAGGCTACGTGAGATTTGGGCTGAATAATATATTTTAAGTTGGGTTATTTGATCACATTTGTATTTGTGTGTGTTTGTGGGAGGGAGTGGGGGATGCTCACTCGAAACGTTCACCTAAATGTGGAATTCTTTCCTCCAAGCTGCTGAGTCCTGTTTGCAAAGAGAGGAGGAGGAGATGGGGGTGTGGCAGTGTGAGAGCAGTTAGTGTGTGATCCGCCCATGTGACCTGCCTTGTTGCTGAGAGCGATGGCAGTTGCTAAGGAGCAGGTCACCAAGGCAACGGTGGTTGCTATGGAGCGGGTCGTCATGGCGGTGTTTCGCGCTGTCAGTTGGTGTATGAGGTGGTGTGGTGAGGTACGTTCACGGGGACCACAGGCAGATGCACTGAGCAGTGTTCCCACCTGTGCCTGTGGTTTCCTCCACCTCTCACAAGGGGAACCAACCCTGAGGTTTGTTTTTCACAATATGCCAGAGTGTAAGACTCTTGTTAGTTTTTGGGGGAGAATTGGGACAAAAGGTGTTTTTAAACAAATGTGGAGGTTAGAGGAAATGTTAGGTTTATTAAAAGAATGATTTGCATAGACATTGATTGATTGTAGCGTAACTTTACATCAGACCAGAATGTATTTTGATTATTCACGTCAGCTTTAGGTTTTGATGTGTCAGTCTGATTTTGCTCTTGTCAACTCTGTTTTGTCTTTCCTTCCAGATCGCAGATGCTTTGAGCCTTTGCTGAGGACATCAGGAAAAAGTCTCACATTGAGCAAGTGGACTATTGGCACCGAATGCAGACTGAAAGGTTATTGGAGCTTGGTCTAAAATATTTTAAACATTTTGATTTGACATGATATGCCCAAGAAATTTCTGTAACTAACTCATTTGTAAAATCCCAGTACATTGAAAGTTGTCTTTCCTCAACTTTATTTGCCCACCTTGCCATTTTGCTTGAATTTGTATGTTAATTCCTCTGAAATAAAGTAGAATTTTCACTTGTTTAATACATTTTCTGGTTGGATATGAAAGTTTCATTTGCAAAGTTATTAAAGGAAAGCGTCACATAAATGTTCACAGAACTTAGTATGTGTTCGGGGTTTTTTATGTACAGTGATTGCTGCTTGATTTGTGACTTATCCAGCAGCATAGTTTAGAAGAAAAATGTTTGTTTTTTTTTTTAAAGTTGTCCTTTTTTCTGCCTGGTTAAAGTTGCTTTCCTATGACTCTAACCCTCTTTCTTGTATCTTTTGTGCACTAGGCGCAGTTGTGTAGCAGTTGAATAATGCTGGTTAGCTGTTAAGATGCGGTGCAGTGCGGTGGTGACATGGTGTGGCGTGTTGCGGTGCTGAGTGCCCGGAGCTGTTCCGGGGCTCGACCCTTCGCTGCCGTATGCCGGTTTGTAAGATCACAGATGTGGCAGATCATCCATCCTCTCCTGTCTTGTGACTTCTCCCTTCCTCCGTGTACTGTCCATATCCTCTCCTCTTTTCAGGCTCCCTGTTTTGTTTTCCCCTTGTCTCTTCTGTGGGTTTATCCACTGTTGAACTGGTCCTGCTTGCTTTGAAAATGGGTCCACTGTGACTCCTAGTGGAGCATATAAGGGCAGTGGTGGCAGATTGTGAAATACTTTGTTTTGTATTGCATTCTTATGTGATTCAACTGTCCTGTAATTGCTTCAGGTGAATGCTAATAAACATCTTTGTAAACATGTTGCATATTTAGTTTCATTTCAATATTTTCAACATCAAACGGTTGAATTCCACAGGAGATTGAAGGTCGGGCTGTTGTAAAAATTTATTGGGTTTGCATGTCTGAGATAAGGCAGTTTATCCATTAAACAGTGGATTATACTGTGTGTGTGTGTTTAACACATGGTGGTTTGCTCTTGTTTGAAAATGCAGGTTAGGAGACTTCTATTGTCTAAAAAGGCAAAACTAATTTGAAGACGGAAGAACCAGATTTTATTTCCAAAAGTGACATTTATCACTGGTTTATTTCATACCTGACCATTACAACATAATTTTCTCTAATACGCTTGAATGTCTGAATTTCCCTCCTGCATGTCATCCAGCTCTGCAGAGGCTTTATTTAATTCAGCTGTGCTGGAGAAAGGTTGCAGGATGGTAGATCACTGGGACCAGAGGCACTTTGCTGAGCTGGTATAAAGTCATTTATTTTCCTCAAACAAACAGGAACATGTTCTAAAAATGTAAGTTAATGCAGCTTGTGTTATTCTGTATGTAGCTCATGATTTTCTACACTTTAGATTATAATTCATTGTACATTTAGCATCTAATAAACTGCTTACATGGTGATGTTTCTGAATACATTAAATGATATAAAACTAGTTGTCATAGATCAGGTTTGTGAAATTAGTGATTAAAGGTGTGCTGGGACAAAATTAAAATATTTAATACTTCCTTGTTTCTTACATTGCTACCATATGTATTCACAAGAAGGTAATTTGTTCAAATGTAGACCTTTCCTTTTTTTAAGTCATTTTTCTCAGTATGTAGAATTATTCATAATAAAATAATCTTTCAGCTCATTGTGTTTTCCAGTAGTCCTTTTCTGTTGCTTAAGCTTAAACTGGCTCCATTATGCACCTTCCAGGCTAAATGGTCTTTATATCTCCACAAGGGGCATGAATTAATATCGCCTTTTTCCCAAATCCACCCATTCTCCCCCTGAATGGACCATCCAGCCACTCCTCTCCTCCGCTGACTTCCACCACACAGACATGGACTCATAACAGCCCCTAAGCTTGTTTTATATATGCTATATAATACTCTGACACAACATGGAGAGCCAACAAGAATGTAAACTGATGTCTGTCACGACTCAGCAAAGGTAGTGATCCCATCATCCCCAATGATGGAAATATGAGGAAAAGGGAGCATAAAAAAACAAGTGGAAGAACTGGAGAAGGCCTGGAGGGTGAAAACTGTAGTACCCATAGTCATTAAAGCAATTTAGATATATATATATATGTGTGTGTGTTTGTCTTTTGGGGACAAAAAAGTAGATGAATATGTACAAACAGCTTTGTTTTACCTCCCAGTTTTAATCCCTGCTTGAATGGTGTGAGAAAACCTCCAGTGACTGTTAACCCGCTTGACTTTATCAGCCTGCTCCTCCCCTACACGTTTCTGTCAGAAACCATTTCAATGAAGCCAGTTTGTCCCGTTGAGGAGATTAACGGCGCACACAGAGACTTCAGACCCGAGCACGTTGCACGCGCCGTGCCAGCCCACCTGTCCAGTCCCGAGAGTACCTGTACGGTGGAAGCGGCAGGAGGGGGGTGTGTGGGGAGGAGGCGTCACCGGAGGATGTGACGTCCTGCTCGGAGGGGAGATTGTCCCCGTATCCCTGAAACGCTGGCCGTCTACGTTGCTGTTTGGCGAGGATTATCAGGAGAATCGGGATGGCTGAGTGAGCAGCGCGCGCGCGGTTGTTGTTGGCGCAGGTAAAACGAGCGACGCGGAACGACAATCATCCGAGCGATGGATGTAACTTTTGTTATATCGGCTCTCATTTTCACGCTTCTCGCTATTGTGGTCGCGACGTCGGTGTTTAGCGGCTCCTCGCCCGCGGCAGACTTCGCGAGCGCGCGGAGTTATTTCCGACACAGAGCAGAGGGATCAGAGCAGAACGGCCATGTAGCCGAGAAGAAGAAGAAGAAGAAGGACGTGGATGACTGGACTGAGATGAGTGGGAGCTCACACGATCACTGGGATGTTGTTAAATCTGTGCTTTCTGTAAGTGCGCTCTAATCTGTACACAGAGGTGTGCTTGTTTGTTTCATTATGTAATTCTCCCCTAATCTGGTCAGATTACAATAGTCTTGCATTGATTATGCATCAACTTTCATGCAGGTAGGAAGGAGTAAGCATGCGAGTTTATATGATATAACACAAAAGTATGATTTGTTGGATTTGTGCATGTGATGCTGTTTGTTATTGTAACTGATTACCTGCTCCAGTCCAGATTATTTGTAGTTTCCGTTTGCATAATCTGTAAAGTTAAGTGCTGTAAGAAGCTGAACGGAAATCGCCTTAAAACCACAAGTGAGGAAAGAGAGTGACACTGGGAACAATGGGGACACCCTCACCCTTTCTGGACTTGGTTTATAAGTCCTCTCAGGTGTCCATCAAGCCAAAAATGATCTGAGAAGTGAGCCCAGTCCACAAAGGCCTTATTGGCCCATAAAATGTCTGTCACGTGACATTTCAGGTTGCTCTGTTTTATTGGTGTAAAACGTTTGTTTTGGGTTAAATAATCATAAAATTATTCATTAAGATATTATTTATTTTTGTTTATATTGCTTTCGTATACATGCTAGAAGGATTTATATATTTGGTGCATTTATGTTATTTATTGTTGCATTTTCTTTTATTTCTTTGCTTCTGAATGTGAAGCAAGCTTATAGATTAAAGCCCATTTAAGTCCAATAATTTAAACATGTAAACTAAACACAATATATAAGATGTGTGCCCTCTCCAAAGCTTTATTATACACAATGAAAATCACATACACAGTCTCAGATGTGGAAAAATACACATAGTCAAAATGTCTAAGGAATGTTTCTATTAATTTAGACTAGCAGGGAACAAATAGTCTAGCAGGTGGATTTCTAGCTACAACAAAACTGATTAAAAGGCTCCTTGTGGACTCCACTTCATGGGAAGAGAAGTGGAGTGACCTTGGAGCTCTCAGCACACTAAATTCAGTTCAGTTTTATTAAAGTTTAGTCACTTTTAGTAATAGACATACAAGGTAATTAAGTAGAAGCATATATGTTATTCAGCATGCATAATTATATAAAATAATAAAAATTCTGCTAACACAGTTTATATTCATCCTTTACAAACCTTGTGGATTATTTTATGCACTGAAAAACATTAGTACATTGACTTCCAACAGACCACATTTTAAATTCATGTTTAATTAGCAAAACCAACTAAATGCTTTTTTTGGGCTTACCTGGAGCCACTCATTGAGTGGATAAAAATAGTGTATTTCCAATAAAAGAGCCAAAATTATAGAATGTTTAATAAGTGGTGAACTTTGATTTCATGGATTTTCTTAAAAGACCTGTTATTTAACCTATGTGTAGATATTTAGAGCCCAATATCTCTGTGATACTGAATTACCATTGCACATCAGACAGGCTCACTCACTTCCAGTTTTTAAGTCGTTTCTTAAAACACATTTTTCTCTTTGGCTTTTAACTCAGTTTGAGATGTTGACTTTTATTGTTGTTTTTATATTGTTTTTATTGTTTTATTCTTTTTGTGCTTGTTTACTGTATATTTACTTTGTCCTTGGTGTTCAGCACTTTGGTCAACTGTGTTGTTTTTAAAGTGCTATATAAATAAATTGGAATTGGAATTGAATACAGTCTTTCCCAAGGGGGGAAATGGAAAAGTGAGTCAGACGGAACAGTTTAGGTCTTTCACAAAAAGGATCAAGTTATGAGCAATGATCTGGTGAAAACCCTAAAACATTTGCTATTGTGAAGATTTCAGCATAGCTGGAAAAGTCACTTTGCAGCACACATTACATACTGACTTAAAACATTTGTGTAGGTGGTGGTGTGGGGAGGCTGTCTGTGTGGGCATGGACACAGTGTCTTCCCATAAAGGAATGAAGGGAAAATGCTTACTGGGGTCAACAGAGTGCTGTGTCACTCTTTCCTTGCAGAGTAAGTTTGAGAAAATCCTCTCCAATTTCCCTCAGGCAGTCACAGCTGGTGGAGCTCTGAACCCCCAGTGGAGAAAAGGTCTCCGTGACTCAGCTTACAGAGGCGTCTGTGAATGCTAGAGAGAGGCAATACAGGGCTGATGCTCTGGGAAAGGCAAAAAAAGAGAGGGAGGAAATATCTCCTAGAGTAGGTTATGATGTCATTTACTCATTTTTTTCTTTTTATTACATGAAATAACATACGGAACAGAATAAATGATCTTTATTTAGAGATAATTGTTAAAAGATGCTTAAAGATGAAGAAATCTGTTCAAATGTTGACCATTAAATGGTGATGTATAATTACAGTGTCATTACAGAAACCAAATTAAATCTAAGGTTCCCTTGTTTTAATTTGACCACAAATGGTTATGGGTTACCATCACAAACTTACTAAAAATGGATTCATATTTAGTACAATGTGTTTTATTTGAATACTTTCTCATCTTTTATATACAAAAGATTTAAAGTGTTACAGCTTTTTTTCAGTGACATATTGTTTTTTTTATTGTAACAGATTTTCTTTTTATTTGAGCTCTTTGGTTTCTTCTGAAATACATTTTATCTTGAGTTTTTTAAACATATTAGAAAACATCATAAACAAGATGAAGGGCTGGAGTTTGCAAGTCTTCATATGATAAAAAAACGTCTACTTTGAGTGTAATTACTATGAAGTTTTCATCATGATCAATAACATCATCAAATATTTAAGCCGATTCCTGATACTGCACTGATATTTTGGTTTCCAAAGACAAGAAGATTTTAAGTTAGATCTTTATTTATATTTAGCAACATTCACATTATTTTGATAGCTTTTATGGTTCTGCAGTATATTCGTCACTTACACTTATTGGAAGCGCAATAAGTGTAAGTTAGTGCCAGTATTTGTTTGATATTTATTAAAATGATTAAGTCAAACATCTAGCAAGCTTCTGCTTATTTCTGCACATAATCCATAGAAACCTTAGTTTAGTATAACAAACCAATCTTTTGGTTTAACAGTGCAAGAAGCAATCTGTTTAGCAGTGGAAAGAATGATTGGTTGCTCTCCATTTATGATCTATTATCTTTATCTTCATTTCAAACACATCAGTCACTACGTGTTTTCTTTAGAAGACAACATTGTTAAATAGAAAGCACGGTTTTGACAAGTTCAGACATCTTTAATGACTTTGGAAAGAACTGCTTCTCCTTGTTAAAACAGTCTACATGTGGTGGAGTGGTTTGAGTGGAATGCACACTCAAAACGGCCCGTGGGGATCACTAATCCCCTGTGACTCAGGGATGCACTGAGGTTGCCTAGAAAAAGCTACAGAACATGGGGAAAGTGGCACAACGGGTTTCTTAGCCAGACCTTGAATAATCATTACGATGGCTTGAGAGCTGCTACAAGACTTCAGGTCAGGAAGTCACCAAAAATATAGTTTATACTTTGAGTATCAAATAACCTACAGTAAATCTCTGACCTGGGTTTTGTCATGAGTCAGTTTAGTTGAGGATAAATGTAAAAAACAGCAGTTTTTTTTAAACTGTAATTAACATTAAGGTTTTCCAAATTACAAGGATTTATCCACTGAGGAGTCACACCTCATTTCATAGCTTCACATTTAATTAAAACTATTTTCTAGCTGATGAACCCAGCAGTTGGTCAAAATTAAACTTAAATCTTAAATCTAAACTGAGTCTGAATTTAGCTGCCACTTATTTCTTGTCAGTTTGACTCACTTGATGGGAGCAACGATGACATTATGTCAGAATAAAAATAGGGTTCTTTAAATGAATCCCATCTTCATTTCAGTTACGTGTCATGTTATTTCTGTAGGACCAAATTCCATCCTTATTTCTGCAATTTGCAGGCAGTAAGAAGCCAGAGGGAATAAAAAAAAAAGCACGACCATACATCCCACACCAGTCATTTGAAGGACTTTTACAACTTTACACTGAAGTCACTGTCAAATATCTGGCTGGAACATGTTTGTTTAAGCTCACAGAACATAAAGTACACCGTGTCTCAGTCCATTGACTTGGTGTTTCCAATGACAATCTGTAAAACTGTCACCATGATGAAGTGCGGCTATATGCCAGCTTTGGAAGAAGCATGTTCGTGTATTATTTTTAAAGATAAAACCTTTAAAATTATAACGTGAATCATTTCAGTTCCTGCAAGGTTTTCTTTTGAACTCTCCTGAACGATTACATGACTAATAAGACGGTAAGAAGCGGTGCCATGCTGAAGGTGCTGCGAGGCCTGATGGTCCTTATCTGTGTGGGAGGGACGCATGTGAATGATTGTGGTTTTATATTCCTGTTCATATCAGCAATGGATATCACAGATGATCAGAGTCAGCTTTCCACTGCTCTGCTGTTATTTAAAACAGGGTGACAGCTAAAAGAGTAAGCATATGTACTCAATAAATTCTATGTTATGGCATGGATAGCGGTTAGTTTTAATGTGGAGCAGAAAAACTATATGAGTGCTAGAATCAATATGATTAAAAATATGACAGATTTTACACTGAATCTGTCATTTAAGCACCCTTGATGTTAATCTAAGCTTACTCATTGGTAATCATATGATTCATATGATTCATGATACTCTTTTCTTCGTGTTGTGAAAATATAAGTACAGTGTTGCAATTTATTCTAACAACGGCCATTACAAACAGGTCTAATTAAAATAAGAATGATCATTAATCTTTAATGCTCAATTACATCCTAATGTGAGAGAACTCGATGGACTGGTGACCTGTCCAGGGTGTACCCCGCCTCTCGCCCGTTGTGAGCTGGGATTGGCTCCAGCCCCCCCGC
>JBAMHV010000023.1:5420550-5436979 GCA_037177535.1 Pseudomugil gertrudae
CTCTCTAGCTCGCGTTTCCTTCCACTTAACAGGAAAAACATCTCACATTAGCATTACAACCACGCACATATTGTTTATTGCAATTATTTAGCAGAAAACTCAGCAAGAAAAGTTGCTTTTGACTGGTTCCAGCCTGTCTTGTTCATTCTCACAGTGTAAAAAAACTGCTATGCTAGCGAGCTGCTCACTGCACCACTTAAAAGGCGGGATTAATACTCCTCTTAGCCAATGACAAGCTTAGAATCACATGACGTCACCAGAAAGACAGGAAGAGAAACAATGGTGGTGATGGGACCTTTTTCAACCAGGCTGGTTCCCGTTCTAGTTCGGAGCAAGAGCCAGATTAGGCACCGATTATTTGGATTTCCACCGCCTGAGCAACGCCTGAGTGTGTGTCTCTCTGCATCACATTACTTATTAGTGTGAGTGTGTGTATGCTTGAATATGCATAGTAAGTGTGTGAATCATATGATGTTATCGGTGCTTCAGTATGCGTTACTTCATATAATTATGATGAGTGTTTGTGTGCACCTTGTGAAGCGCTGATGTGTGTCAGCAAACTAACGCTGGTGGTTAGATCCATATTACAGGTGAGATTTATAATACAGGTGAGATTACAGTTTACCGTGAGAGAGTGAGAAAGAAGAAAAGTGAAGAGTGATAAAATGAGACTCATCTGTGTGCGCAGTGCAGTGAAGAGAAGATGGAAGGTGAGTTTAATTAAATGACTTATTTTGGCAGATACAGACTACATAGATATGATATCAAGAGAAATATAGAGATAACTTTGAAAACAGGTTATAAGATAAAAGTAAGGATGATACCCAACAATTACCTCAACAAGGAGGATTATTTCATTGATTAGTGGGAAATGGTTCTGTAACAGACTGTTAAGGAAAAATTGGCTTAACTTCAACGAAGATCGGAGGCACAAATCAGTAAACAGGAGATGTTATCTCTTTGATCAAAGGGACAGAGCGAATTCAGACACAGAACCTCATCCGAGGTCCTCCGAATCCAATCTGTGTCGAACCGCCCTCTCCAAAACTTTATTATACACAATGAAAATCACACACACAGTCTCAGATGTGGAAAAATACACATAGTCTAAATGTCTAAGGATTGTTTATATTAAGCTAGACTAGCAGGGAACAAATAGTCTTGCAGGTGGTTTTCTAGCAACAACAAAACTGATTAAAAGGCTCCTTGTGGACTCCACTTCATGGGAAGAGAAGTGGAGTGACCTTGGAGCTCTCAGCACACTAAATTCAGTTCAGTTTTATTAAAGTTTAGTCACTTTTAGTAATAGACATACAAGGTAATTAAGTAGAAGCATATATGTTATTCAGCATGCATAATTATAGAAA
Organism: Pseudomugil gertrudae; assembly: GCA_037177535.1. Lineage (NCBI taxonomy): Eukaryota > Metazoa > Chordata > Actinopteri > Atheriniformes > Pseudomugilidae > Pseudomugil > Pseudomugil gertrudae. The sequence goes on from JBAMHV010000023.1 coordinate 5,421,918, forward strand.
ATAATAAAAATAGAAAATAATAAAAATTCTGCTAACAAGATGTTTCGATGGAGATGCATCAGTGGGGATTTCAGGCCCACAAACCCAACATGAGTTGTGTGTTTCTTGCTAAATCCCTGAAGAGAAGGGATGAGGCTTTGTTCATCCTTCTCTTAGGTCATATCCTCTTTCTAAATAGATTCTAATAAAGACAGCAGGATGTCTCAATGGAACAAAGCGAAGCCAAATCCTGGCAAGATGATGAGTAACATATAAGTTTAGCTGTAGACGGCACCTTTAGATGCTTTTAAAGCGTCTTTGGAAAATGATTGTGTGATACCATCTGACAGGAGGAAGCTCACCTCCATCCTCTCACAGAAGAAGCAGCAACAACCGAGCACTCGTCCACGTCCAGCCTGTCTGTCCCCAGTTGTGGATCCAGGCACATGAGTTTAGAGGTAGACACGTCACCCGAGGCCTCATCGGGGAGGACCCGCCGGTCGTTTGGGCTCTCTGATACCGAGCTCCTAAAGTGTGCTTTCTCTTATCCCCAGACTGAAGGAGCCACAGAGAGCCCGGGTAATAACGGTGAGCGCTTTAACGCTTTGAAACGCGTGTTAGTGGAATATGTTGGTATTTAATGTCTTTGTTATGTGTTATTTCCATGTTGACTCACGTATTCTTTTTATTTGTTTAAGCAGAGAAGATGGAAACGGGTCCAAACAATTCCTTGAAGTATGTCCCTGGAAAGACACGTTCCCATCATTTAGAGATGATGATGTCCAAAGAGGAGATGGAGGCGGAGCAGAGGTCAGTAAACCTATAACAGCATGGATGAATGAATGAAAACCCATTTATTAAGAAGCTTTAAGTGTATGTTTGTTGGTCATTTTTATCCCTTTTTTGTTGAAAAGTTTCAGAGTCTGAGAAACACATTCGTGTTGGTGATGGAGGACTTTAAAAAAAAAACATGGCAAGAAGTTTTACTCATAACTGATCTGTTATTTATGTACTATAGCTCCAAAACTAGTTTAATGCTTCTCCCATCCCATAACTATAAAGATAAAAGTAGCTACATCTGCTGAAAATGGCCGTGTCTGTGTCACTTCCTCCTCCCTTCCTTGTCGCCTCACGTGTGCTGTTCTCACCCAGAGCCGTGCACGTTTACCTGCTCTGTCGCTGCTCAGCTGTAGGCTGGACTGGGTAAAGCTAGCTTGAGCCCTTGCCAGGCATTAGCTGACTGGCCGATGAATTACAGGAGACTTAAGGTCGAACAACCGCTCCAAGGTTTTGCTCGCTGAGAGGAAGAAAAGGTGTTTTCTGTAACGCATCTACACGTCCTGCTCTTATCATTGCAGGATCCACTCCAACACAGATTTTACTTATCTGTGAGCCTGAGAAAGGAGCAAATATGTGGTAAAGTATGAGTTATTCTCACCTCTTTATCCCAGAAGAGTCTCTTTCTGGCCATTGAAAACAACTCCAGGCCAATTTGCACTCCCAGTCTTGACCTCAGCAGTGATTTTTGCCACTGCAGCTTTTTATCCTCATGTGGCCATGAAGCGACTGATAACTGTGCAGTGTTACTGATCCGATCCTGCTTTTTCTTCCCCTGCTACCACATTATTACCCATTAGAGATGTGTTTCTCAGGTGTGTCACAGCAGGTGTTGATTGTATATTCAGTGAAGATTTTCTTTGGCTTTGCCGCAAGGAGGAGTAAAAGTAATGCAGCACTGAGACGATCTAATAAGATAGTCGTTAATAAAAGCCGTCGGTCACTTAAGCCCCTTTTACAGATCAGTCCAGCCATGTAGTCACAACAGCGAGCCCACACTAAGCCACCTTTGCCCATTCACGAATGAACTAAGGGGATATAGGTGAAGGGGTATCTAAAATGTGCATCTGATGCATCATTAAATCACATTTGTATTGCACCTTTCACACATTAAGCAGCACAACGTGCTTTTACGTGTTAAAAACAACAAAAACTATGCACACACCGATCATACACACATATAGAAACACCCCACACACACTCTGATACATCACAACTCAAACAGCATATAATCAGTCTCTTTATCCAACCAACAATCAAAATAAAATAAATAAGTAATCAATTTACAATCAAAACAACCCTGAGTCTGGGCAAGCCCTGATTCCCGCCACCACCAAAAAGCAGCATTGTAAGGCCCACCCAGAGTAGGGGCCGTAGCCATGGCAACGACCCCGCAGACCAGGTAGGCATAGCTCCCAGTGCAGAGCATCCCCGTTTTAGGGAAGACACTGGAATTACAAAGGTTTTTAGGTTCAAACAAGACTAAAACCAATTAAAAACCATTTATAACAATAGTAAAATTAAATAATTAATAATAATAAAAGCAAATATTTTTTTTTAAATGTTTTGTATCATTTTTAAAAGATTGTGTAGAATTTAAATGCATTTCCATTAACATAAATGGTTATGTTGAGGGAAAAGGTGCAGATGCAGTATTTATTAGAAAAATAAGGCTTTTCAGATGTTACAACCCCAATTCTGCTAGAGGAAAGGGGGCAGCAACATTAATGACAAGAAAATAATTAAATGGTATAAATAAAAATGTATTATTCAACATAAACCAGAGCTTGGTTTCACAGTTAACACCAAAGAGAACCTAAAGTCTTTCACCAAACATACAAACCAGGTCAAAAACAGCAGAGCCTGGTTTCTAAATTCAACACTATGAGAAAGTACAGTCTCAGCTACAAGCTGGTCAGGCACACACTGCTGCCCTGGATGTTCTCAGTCTGGTTTTATAGCAGAAGGGCAGATGACCGGGCCAATCACAGGCGAGGTATGGCAGCTCCAACCAATCACGGATGAGAGACGGCACAGTCCTATTTGCATGAAGGAGCCAGCAGACATCTTGGTGTTCCAAATGCAATGGGTCAAGGCCTGAGGCTGTAACATAAAAATAACACACTTTACCTGCAACAGATGAAAATATATCATTATAACTAACTACAAGACTGAAATAAATAAAATGGTCACATTCGTTTATCTGTGATCATAGAAACTGTCTAGAAGGAGTTGGACCATCCATGTCTTCCCACATCACAAGTTAATGTATTTTAGATGCTAATCAGGAGATTTGATTTGAACATAGTTGGATGATCCAGCAGACATGTTTGGATAGAAACGTTATGGTACAGAGGTGCTCCGTAAAGCTAAACGCTCATTGTCTTGTTGTTATTATTAGGATTGCTGTTACGGTTTGGTTGTTGTTTTCCATGTTATTGTAACCTAAAGGCCAGAAACATTAACAACAACCAGAATGTGATTTAATGTTTTATTAGATTGAATTTGTTTGGAATCTCGAGCATTAAAGTAACATTATTATTTACTGATCATAAATAATCAGCGTAATCTTTGTGTGTTGTTTATTGTTTTCATGTTTTGGCTTTTAGATGAATACACCAGAGTTTTGTGTCTAATAAAAAGAGCTGCTTGGGAGTTTTGCTTGATGTATTTGTGCAAGCAGTCATTTATTCCCATTCTCTATTTGTCTTCTAGGGTGCAGCGTGAGCAACTGACCGCCATCTTCCAGCTGCTGAAGGACAACAAGGAGACATTTGGAGACATGTCCGAGGGGGACTTGGAGGATCAGCTTAGACTCTACTCCATCTGAGACTCCTGAATGTTATCTACTTCACATCTGTGCTCTTTCACTCCAGAGCTCACCTGAAGGACTAATCCAGCACACCAAATACATATGTATATATTGATTCCCAGTATTCAACATGGCTGAGCAGTCCACTGTGAAAACAGCTGGTCTCATTTGTGTTTTAAATTTTGCAGTCTCTTCCATGTGTCATGCACACACTCGTGCAGTGGAGCAAGTTATTATGCAAATAATACCAGAAATGGGATTAAGGAATGTTTTTTCTATTAGATGCGTCTGAATAACATCCCCATTGTTGTGTAATAAAACAGATTATTGTCAGGCTGTGTGTGTGTGTGCTTTTCCACCTGGTAATAAGTGTTTTGTCTGGGTTGTCTAGAGGAGATGATTAAGACAGATTAAGCATGGCGTGAAGGACTTTTTGTTTAGAAGGTTATACTGCACTCTGAATTACAGATGCAGTAGGTCTACTCAGGACAGCACTGTGATATATGTAGACAAATCTGCAAAATGTGAAGCCTATGTAGCATCCTCATCCACTCCTCATCCACTAGGGGCTCCAAAACAGTTAATTCCCACAGACTCCCATGTTTAAAGCGTCAACTTCACAGCAGAAAGAAACATTTAGAGCCTGGTAAAAATAAGAAATAAGCCCGTCCATCTTTTATACACAGTCTATGATATATACACACACATTTGACCCAGTAGAGAAGCTGGGACGGCATAGCATTGTGTCTAATGACCACAAATTAATTTATATATTTGTCTCACCGGGATTATTTTTCGCTGAAGTTAATGTCAGCTTGGCAGTATGTGCTCAGCCAGAGGGAGAAGTATGTCTACCTACCTGGAGAGTTTCAGACCTCCAGTTTTACACCCGCAGTTCTGGACCCCTTCTTTTTCACGACCTCTATTTCCCAACAAACCAACATGGATGAACATCAGAAGGTGAAACATACATTAAACTGTTGTTTTCATTTGGAAAATTAAATAAAGTTTTACAGAAATAACTTTACAATGATAAATTGAACACGTTACTGCAATGGGTTGGAAAACAGCCCTGCTAGCAGCAAATAGCTTAGACTGAAGGAATAAGCAGGTTTGCATATTTAGTTTAATCTATGAAGAATTAATAAATTAAGCTGCAAATAAATGAAGGAGATTACATATGTTTAATGTGTAGGCTTAGTTTTCATAAATAACTAAATGTTACATTGTCTGAAAGGCTGACATAGAAACATATTAGCAGTTCCAGAGAGGGTTTTGTTAGATTTGCATTAAACAATAGTGCATATCACGTAGCTAACTTTCAAACCTGCATTTAGGAGTAATGATAATGTAAAGACATAAATAATTAGATTTCTTTAACATAATATTTTGTCTCTTTAGACTACATGTAATGGACATGTGCCTCTGTTTTCTGTCTTGTCTCTGCAGATCCGTAATGTGGGATCATTGTTTTTAATAAAGAATTTCAGCATCCCAGTCTGAAACTGGACGCCACAGACCACACATTTATATTTTTACTGAGTTTAATCAGTGTGAAGCCAGTTTGTGGGAAGCCAGAGCAAATACTGAGAAAAAAACTGGATTAAACCATAAAAACCAAACAGCTAAATATAATAATACAGAATACCAGCCAGGCATAAATAACACAAATTGTTTAGGCAAGTGTTTTAAAAGGTTGTAACCCACTGATCATTTGGATTTTACCTTTTGCTTTTAATAAAGTTTTCTTTAAACTGATAGATGCATGAAGGATCCTCTGAATCTCTCCATCCTGCATTGAACAGAGGAGCCGTCCTGCTCCATGTTCAGGTCCATCAAGGTGTCATGAAGAGGATGATCTGAGATGCAGAATATCTTCAATGTACATCTTCATCAGTGAATCCAGATGGGACACATTACTAAAGTCATGTTTACATTTCTTAAAGGCATAATGTTATTATAAAAAGCTTCTCAACGTGTATCTTAGTAACCATTTCACTGCACTTCACAGTCTATTAAAGTGTGTTTAAAGCTTAACATTATTTAAAAAATACACTTTTTATTTGAACTTCTGATGAAGCCTAAAAGGTTTGGTTTGGGGGTGTGCAGTTGCTGCTGTTTTAAATCCTTCCAGTAGATGTCACTGTCGCAAAGGGTCCAGAACTGCGGGTCTAAAACTGGGTTTTGCAGAAACAAACTATTGAGCCAGAGTAAACCTGAGAAGAGATGAGCTGCCTGCTCCACCTGTTTGTCATTTAGAGACACAGGGAAGTTAAAATAAATAAAAATTAAATTACCGGCTCTCTATTTTTTTCTAGTTTGGGTGAAGTTGGGGTTTTTGTGTTGTTTTGGGGGTGAGATCACTAATTGGATAAATGTGCACATGTAATTGCTAGGTAACCGAGGACCGGAGCATTATGGGTAATTTTTGTGCACCAGGTAGGCATGGTGTGCGCATTTTGGAGTGTGCAGACTTTATAAAACACTCTGTAGTCTGCACACAGGACCTGAATAGACACGCACTTTGTTTTTGTTCCACTCAGATATGTCGGGTCAGGCTCTTAAGATTTCTTTTTCCCTTCTGATTATTTCAGTCAGCGTTCCTCTTTTTATTTTTTCAAGGGAACATTTACTAAAAAGCATAAGGTAAGCTTTTTTTTGTATATTTACTGAAAAATGCGGATAAAAGTACAAACTTACTTGTTTTTGTCCTTTTCTGTTGCTTGTTAACTTTAAAATGCAGCTGGAAAGTCTTTTCAGGAAACCTCAGTTCCAGCTTGTTTGCAAATGATGCTGAACATCCAGAGAAAGGAAGCTGGACTTCTGTTGTGTTCACATCACACAAAGCAAAATCTGCTGATTCAACCCAGAGGAGCTCAGAGACTCAACTACAAAACGGTCTAATTACAACATCCCCACAAGCTGAGACTCCTATCCCCATTATCTTCCATAAATCCTTCAGCAGGCTTCCACGGTGGGATTTTGAGGATGTTTATAATGAGGATGCCGCACCCAGACAGACGGTGAGTATGTTCAGACCATAAAGCAGAAAACTGGATGATCCTTTTGGGTGTGGGTAATCTGAAACAGGTAAGGCGTGGGCTCACATGGCTGCGTTTTTCACATCAGGTGGTTTGACTTCTTGTGCATTCAACATTTTTATCCCTGAGCTTTTACTAAATGAGTTGCAGCCATATAAACATTTCTTTTATACATTTTTCTTATTTTATTGAATCTCATCCAGACTTGTGCTCAGTCTCTGCGAAACTCAAAGGATGAGGTTTTCCAAAAGGCTTTTCTTCCCAACATACGCTTGTTTCTGTACAAAGACAGTATCGACATGAGGGAGTGGAACCGACTGTCACATTTCAACAATCCTTTTGGTTTTATGGAATTAAAGTATGACGGTAGGTCTTCCTTTGTGTCTGTGTGAGGCTATTTCCTGACTCAATATTTCATAACTGGAACCAGACACATATTTTATTTCCTTACTGCAGATATTTGTTGAAGTTGCATTGTCAGAGAATATTTAAGCTTTTTAATCTCTTTGGGTGGAAATTGGTTTGAATGGTTTAATATATTTTACACACAGAAAAACCTTCTTATTGATGCACATTTAAGAAAAATCAGTATTTACAGTAAACTATGCCATTCCTTTATCATTTTTTCCCTCTAATCTAAAACAGTTTTGATCATATTCTCCAAAACTGACCAAATCAGGAAGACAAGTGTCACATGACATCCTGAATCTAAAACTGTGTTTAACTGACTTAAATAACTGCTTTTATGAATTGTTTGACCACTCACTCCTTTCAGAGTCAAAATAACCAAAGTAACTAAGTTAAACTACGGATTAAATTAGGAAGCAAAACAAGCCAGACCCAAAATGCATGTTTAATTTAATTACAGAAGTCCAAAACATTGTCAATCTGGATCACTGGCATGATGAAACATACATGATTGGACCAGATCTTCATCTTTGTTATCAGCTGGTGAAACATTGTTCCTTACACCAGACTGGATGGACCCATTGTTTGCTGTTTCATTCTGCAATAAAACACTCTTAAGTTATCCCCATTATAGTGAATATCTGCAGAGATGAAACACTTTGGATTGCCAGAGGATTTTTAATTTGAGTTTTTTACATCAAATCAGCAGCTAAATTTGTTTATAAAGATCCATGAACCTGAGATGAGCTGAAAATTCTCTCTACTCTCATAAATAAGTGATTTTCTGTTTATTTAATGCTGCAGTTGATATTAGCAAACACTATAATATTTACCAGAACATTACTAAACTGAAACCGCAACCATGAGCTCAACAGAGCGTCTGTTTGTTTGCAGATGTGATGTCCTCCGTGAAACTGATTCCAAAGCCAAAAGAGCCTCTGCTCCTTCCAAAGCCCACCGCTAACGGCTGCGTGCACTGTGCTGTGGTGGGCACCGCAGGCATCCTCAACGGATCAAACCTGGGGGCTGAGATTGATGCTCACGACTATGTGTTTCGGTGGGGAAGCCAGAGGAATATTCCTGATTACGCAGACTGGTGTATAAATGTGGGGCTGTTATGCACGATGCAGAAGTAAACACACTGAGCAGTCATTTGAGTAAGATTCAGACAAAATAATACACATTTATACAGCTTCAAACGATAGCAGTCAATGGGCAATGACAATATTCACATCTTTAGTACTATTTTCCTTAGATATGAGACACCTTTTACAGCTACATGTTGACATACCTTGTTGGACTTAGTGCAGCCTTTCTCACCACTAGTGGTCCGTGAGCGCCCCCTGGTGGTCCGCAAGGTGAACAACATGACGATCTGAATCTATATGAATTAACTGAAAACGTTGTCACACTCAGTTTTGCAACACCAAACCGTCTTATATCCAAATAACTATGAAGCAGTGGCTTCGGACAGGGTCACTTAAAAGAAGAAAAAATAACAGATATTTTATAATAAAAATATTGTAAAAGCTGCATTTTGTGTTGTAAACTTGTGAATGGTTTATATTAGCATATTGTTCCTGGGATGTTTGTGCAACACAGTTGCTAAGTACATCATCTTTATTGCTGCAAAAACTTTGCTGAATAATATCTATATGCGATCACTGTAACTAATTATAACTGCACAGAATCTGCATATAATTATTTTAACTGAACAATGTTTTTAAATTATTTTGATCCTTTTTAATTGTTTGTATCTAACAAAATGTATTTTTTTTTATCTTTACGGTGTTGTGTGAAGGTCAGGTGATCATTTTAATGTGATTTTGTTATTTAATTTGAACAAAATGATCATATGTATTACTAAATAGCTGCTTTAACACATTAATTCATTTCAGGGTTGCAGGGAAGCTGGAGCCTCCCAGCACTTAGCCGTTGACACTCAGGACAGGTCGCTGGTCCTTCTTAATGTGGGAGCTAAAGGCGAAATTGGACGCTGCCGGCGTCCTGAGTTTATAATCAGGAGGATAAAATGATTACCTTTGTTCTTTACACAGACATGAAACAATAAATCAGATTAATGGAATATTGGGAATAAATCTGAGTTATTCTGATAATCAGATTAATGCTGCAGCTGATGAAGCACATCAGATTACAGTTTATATCATCACTTTATTTTGGTTTGCATGTCAATATCTGATTTCAGTACAACTTCCTGGTGACATACAAGCAAAATAAAGTCAGACTAAGCTTAAATATTTTAAACATTTTGTATGATTTTATTTGCTCTCCTCAGGATGAACGGCGCAATCATTAAGGGTTGTGAGGAAGACGTTGGGAACAGAACGTCTGTGTATGTTCACACTGCCCACTCCATCACAGCTTCGCCTTATTTCTTCAGGAAGTATGGATACACATCAGCCCCACACGATGAGGTACTAAAACTGCAACTTAGTAGCAAAGCTTCTTTTCTTCATGCATAAACGTCTTTTCTTCCTCCCTTCTTTTGCAGGGTATAAAGTACGTCCTGATTCCTGAGGGGATGACGGATTTCCAGTGGCTTGCAGGTTTAATCAAAGGAGAAAGGATCTCCTCTGGCAAATACACTAACAAAGAGTGAATATTGCTTCAAAAATTAAATGTTTTATAACAGATTTACCTTGTTCAGGGTTGCAGCTGTTATATAAATCTGTTAGTGAAATATTCCACATCAAAAAGTAATTTTGTAAACACTGCAGTTATTTACTGTGGTAGGATTGCTTTAGCTCGTCACATTTAACCAGAAATGAAAGAAAAATCTGCCCAAGTTCAGAGGAATCCTGTCACTTTTCTCTGATAGCAGCTGTGCTTTGTGTTTTAACTCTCCAGGCCCAGGACTTACTACTCAGGGCAGTACAATGAGAGTCGCTTCTACGTTTTACACCAGGATTTCCTCCGATACGTACGAAACAGGTCAGGCTCCAAATACTTCATGGTTTAAAATGAGAGCTTGAAGGAATCACAGTTGGTTTTTTTTTTTATAGTAGACATGTCAAAAAGAGCCTTAAAAGTAAGTTAAAATGGGATTTAAGCAGAATTAAAAAGGAAGATTTTTACTTAACCAAACAGCAAAAGAACTGTTGGAGCTGGGGTCAAGAGACATGCACAAAAGCAAGCAAATGTGTTGGATAAAGAGAGAGATGGTTTTTAAATAACATGTGCCTCATTTATCCATATACAAAAGGTTGTAACTGCCTGTCATTCCCCACAGATTTTTATGGTCAAGTAATCTGAATACTGCATACTGGCCGATTGTTCGCCCGACCAATGGGGCATTTACTCTCTTTCTGGCTTTACACTCATGTGACACAGTAAGTTAATATTAATCCACCCTTTAACATAGCAGAGAGGTTGGTATCAGCTGTGATCAGCTGTGGAAAAATGCCCGTATGGCAACATCTGTGATGCTTGTGTTTATAAAAGTGTCATTTATTTTTATACTCGCTGCTTCTAAGTTATTTTTGACATGTCCTGTTTTTTTCTGTCATTTTCAGGTGAGTGTGTATGGATTCATGACCGAAGACTACAATAAATACTCCAACTACTATTTTCAAAAGCAAATTAAGAGCAATTTAATTTTCTACGTTAATCATGACTATAACTTGGAGAAGGATTTGTGGAAGAGCCTACATGACAGGAAAATAATTAATTTATATCAAAGAAATGGACCACAGAAATGGACATAGAAGCTTAAGGAACGCTGATGATCTATGATGTGTGCCGGAAACATCCAACATGAAACGTGCTCAACAATATCTCCTTTATGTCATGCATGATTAATGTATGATTAATGCAAACATATTAAATGAAAATATTAAATGAATCTTTCTTTTTTTTATTACATTGTATACAACCTTTTTTTTTATTTCCCTGCTAATGATATATTAGCTGGGAGTCAGATAATCGTGCAACTGCTGCAGTGTTAAGTTTGGGATATTATACATACTAATCTAAATAAATGGGTGTTTTGCGTATATTTATAAGGTTGTAAATGAGATGTTTAGCCATTACAGCTAATTCTGTGTGAGACTCTAGTTCTAGTTAATTCTGGAAGTGGTCATCTGCAGCCAAACAATAATAATGTTATTGAATCGACACAAAGTAGGCCTACAAGTTGAACCATGTGAGATTATTAGTTTTATAAGTGTCTCTTATATTTGCCCCCAAAGAGTGAGACAAAAACATATTGAATTTACTGCATATGTAAGACGTAATTACTGAATATTAATCCTATATTTCATGTGGCTTCAACCTGTCCAGCAGTCACCAGGTGAGTCCAGTCATAGTTGAATCATGAGTAAATAAACTTTAGTGTTTCTTATAAAGGTACTAAACAAATGGCAACACCTGCTGCTTAGAGAATGAACTACAAGGACATATGTGTAAAACTAAAACGAATCAAGAGCAAGAAGCTAAATGTATATAGATTTTTTTTTAAAGAAAGTTAATTGCTTTATACAGTGTTTGATTATAACATTTACCGTATGCCCCTGAAAGAACCACAACGCATTTTATAATGGATATAGGATATAGTTATAACGTTGATATAGTTTAACACCCGCATCAAACCCGACTTTTCTCAGCGTCTTTTCTTTTTCTCTAATGTTTTACAATAAAAACTGTGATAGTATTATTTTAATCTTAACGGTGTTTACAGTTTTAAGGCTGTAAACATTGTTTAGTTGTTATTGTCGGACATATCCGGTGTTACAACAAAATCTGTGACCCATCAGAATCTGTGACCATAGGGGGCGCTTGCATACATTTCTCTACAGATACAGAGCAAGGTCTAGAAAACACTTGAATTTAAGTGATGAGGACAATAAAAGAAATATTTTAAATCTGAGTCACTCATGTCACTCTTCTGACACACCTGAGTCTCAGCCAGTATTACAAAAGTCCCCATTTCTGATTCAACCAGTGTGTGACTTTACATTTAATAAACTCAGATTACAATTTCCCTCACTGAGGGGCTAATAAAAGCTTTCTCATTCATTTTATTATGCGTTTGCAAGATTCGCTCATCTTGTAATACATCAATTATGCAGTGAAATGTAGACTAGCGCCCCCCTGTGGTCACAGATTCTGAGGGGTCACACATTTTGTTGTAACACCAGCACGTGGAAGAGGAAAAACGTGAAAAACTTAACACAGCTAAAATGATAATTGTATGTAGTTTGTACTTTAAAATGGGATTTTCAACGTTTTTGAAATGGGAATTCAGATTATACACTCTCATTAATAGTTAAGACATTTTATGTAACTTTGTGTGTGTACTACGAAGAGTCACTCCCATGATGCATTGCGGTGTAGCTTTAAAAGTTGATTAAAAAAACTACAAATCTGATTTTTTTATTTTAAAAAATGAATGGATACTATATTATAGTTTTAAAATTATTTGTGCTCTTCATGTTCCTTCTTAGTTTGGAAAAAAAAAAAACATTTGAACCGTGAGTTAAACTGGTATTACCATGAGTGTGGTCAGCACGACATCGAGCCAGAGTCATATCACTCTTGTTTCTCTTCAGATCGTATAAATCTTTCGCCTTTTACTAAAGATTTCCGTGGAGAGGAACAATAAGAGTTTTACCCAATTTTTTGATGCCCTGCGTCAGCGGGGCTTCTTGTGTTGTAAACAAAAATATGTCTTATAAGCTAAAAGAGCAGTTATATCATTATATTACGTAATTAACAGCAGGATTATCTATAGACTGAGAGTACATACAGCATGCTGTACAATGATATATGTACTACAAAGTAAGATTTGTGGTATTTTATATATTAAATGCAGCAAATCTTGAGCCCTGTCTCTTTGCTGTATAAAACAACTTATCTGTTTTTAAATATATTTTATTATTTATTAGCAATTCCTTTTTCCCAGAGCTTGTGTTACAACTACTCCTGTAGTGAATGAATGAATAGTTTATTTTGGTAAATTTGCAGAATTAGTAGAATCAAATCCACAATCAAATAAATGACCCAAAAAGGAATAGGCAGAAGCTAAGGCTTATATGTGCTTATCCTGTTCTTTTTGACATATATCTAAAGGAATCAGGTTTACATGAAAATAAAACAGATATACTTTTGCATCTACATGCATACACATAAACATAGATAGCATGTAGAGTACATGATTACAAATACATCTTATCTAACAATATAAACTTACTTTTTTACACAGATTTGACAGAGTAATCATTTATAATCTTCTGTTTTAAAGTTCTTTTGAAGCGAATCAGAGAAGTACATAATTTGAAATCATCATTTTTATAGTAAAAAGTTAAAAGAGTTTATTCTGCATCTTTTATCATGTTAAAATTTAAACCTTAAAGTTAATTTAAGGTAAATTTCACCGAAGGTTGAACAGAAATCTCAGTTCATTGGTGCAAGTGCAGAATATTACCACTGGATGGCCCTAAAAGTGTAGAAATAGATAATTCCAGCAACTTTTTGACCTCATGCACCAAGAGTACCATTTAAGATACTTTAATAGAGTGGATAACTGGTACATGTGATGAAAACAAAACCTCATTTTAGTTGGTTTATGGCAAGTGTAAACGTTAAAATGATTAATGAAACAACTTTTCTCATAATTAGCACAATTTTTTTTAAAAAATCAATTCATACACACTTTCACATGCACATATACAGATATTAAGTATCAAATTTAATCAAAATATTAAATCTAAATGCATAAATATAAACCTGAATGTTAAGTCTAAATGCTAAATGTCAAATCTAAACGTTATATAGTTCAGATATATGCCAATTCTTCCACTTCTTATAACTTCAAACAGTTTCCAAGCTGAGACTCATTAGGACACATTGCTGATTTTTGCCACAGTGCCATAAAACCTTGATCATACAACCAGTCTAAACATTACTTGTAACCCCAAGAAAGTTATGACAAGTCCTAATACCAGCATCAGCAATGCTGGAAGGAACTATTCAGAAGTTTGCTATTTAGGTGGATGATGGTGCAACAGTAACAGTATCAGCAGGCATGCTGCGAAGCTCCACCCACAAATGCCCAACATGGTACCATATAGCCTGAAAAGTTTATAACACACTCTGTACCGTTTGTGTGACAGTGTGGAGGCAAAAATACCATCAAGGATGGGGAGTCTGGTTGTGAAAAGAAAAATAATTGCATAGTTTATTGAAACAAAGAATAAAAGAAAAACAGGCAAATTGCCATTTGGAGATAGCTGTTCTGAGATCTGATCGCACAGAAGTCAGAAGAGGTTTCTAAAAATGTAAAGGGACGCAGATCTTTTAAGCTGCAGGAGAAGCACGTCAAATGTCCGTCAATAATCTATGTTCTGGAACAATAAGATTATCTTCCTCACGTGGTCATCATCCCTGACAAGCACCCTGAGATGGAACTTCTGTACCAGGTCTCATGCTGCTGCAGCAGGCTTTAGTCATGTGTGAGTCTCTTTTTGGTTGAAGTTAGAAGGTGGAGTTATTTAGCATATGTTTAGCATTTAGATTTAGCATTTAGACTTTAGTATTTAGATTTAGCATTTAGATTTAGCAATTAGCAATTAGCATTTAGCATTTAGATTTAACATTTAACATTTAGATGTAGCATTTAGCATTTAGATTTAACATTTAGCATTTAGATTTAACATTTAGCATTTAGATTTTGCATTTAGCATTTAGATTTAACATTTAGCATTTAGATTTAACATTTAGCGTTTAGATTTAACATTTAGCATTTAGATTTAGCATTTAGCATTTAGATTTAACATTTAGCATTTAGATTTTGCATTTAGATTTAACATTACCATTTAGATTTAACATTTAGCATTACCATTTAGCATTTAGATTTTGCATTTAGATTTAGCATTTAGCATTAGCATTTAGATTTAGCATTTAGATTTAGCATTTAGATTTAACATTTAGCATTTAGATTTAGCATTTAGATTTAACATTTAGCATTT
>JBAMHV010000023.1:5437877-5461066 GCA_037177535.1 Pseudomugil gertrudae
ACATTTAGCATTACCATTTAGCATTTAGATTTTGCATTTAGATTTAGCATTTAGCATTAGCATTTAGATTTAGCATTAGCATTTAGATTTAGCATTTAGATTTAACATTTAGCATTTAGATTTAGAATTTAGATTTAACATTTAGCATTTAGATTTAACATTTAGCATTTAGATTTAACATTTAGCATTTAGACTTAACATTTAACATTTAGATTTAACATTTAGCATTTAGACTTAACATTTAGCAATATGTCTCGCCCGTTGACAGCAGGGATTAGCTTATTTTTATTTTAAAAGCTTTGATTTTATGTGTTTATGTGTTATCTTTTTCATTTTATTATTATTTTGCTGTGTTTGCTGCCTATTTGCAACACTTATCAATCTTAATAGTATTTATTACACGTTATGTATTTGTTTACACTCTAGTCGTTGTTGGGATACTTTAAATACTTTAAAATATAATTTTCTAAAAGATTAACAAGCAGAGATATCACTCTCCAGAGGCGCGAGATAGCCTTGCATAGATATAAACAGACGCAGGATATTCGGCCCTGTCCTCACCGGGTCAACCCTTCGCTCCTCCCTGTTTGAACGTGACGTCAGTTGTGTGATAGGTCACGTGACGGCCGTAGCATTGATCCAGAATGAGAGAGGGAGAGAGAGACATACAAAGAGAGAGAGAGAAAGAGAGAGAGATAGAGAGAGATATAGAGAGAGAGAGGCGGTGGGAAGGGGGAGTCAAAAAAAGGGGCGACTGAAGTTGTCGAGATCCCGCGTCAGGTGAACGAGAGCGCACCACAAACAGACCGGAAGTGGCCCGACCAGGCTTCAAAATAAAGATTCATATTGCTATAACTCACTTTATCCTCTTTTTAGTCTGGTGCACAGCTTTTTTTTTTTTTTGCTGCCATGTCTATAAAAAAAGAATAAATAAAAAATCACAACGTTTATGTTTTAGACATTATTATGAGCAAAGATACTCTGCCATCACCTAACCTTATATTCTCCCCTCCTTCCAGAGGGCACTCTGAAGCTTTTCAATGCCAGCTGAGGAAGTCCTGGGTCTGGTTTATGGTCCTCTTCCATTAGGACACATCTGAAACACCTTCTCTAAGACATGTCTGGTGAACATCTTCAGCAGATTTATAAAACCATCTCAATTCCCTTCAAAGACGTCTCCTAGATGTTTATCTTTTTTCCCCTGTCAGTATGTATAAAGACAGCAAGCTTTGGAAGAAGCTATTTTTAGTGCTTATGCTTTTAATTAATTTCAATTAAACTTTGTGTATGTACAGCGATGCAATTAAAGCAAGTCTATTATTCCAATTGTGTCACTAGTCTTTATTGATCATGTCACAAGACATCGGGGAATTTATGTGGAATCTGAGCTATGTTGGCATATTCAGTTTGTTCATTCATTTGTTCTTTTAGTTCATTTTTTATTGTAAAATTATGTAATTATTTTTATAACCATCAGGTAAATAAGTGTTAACATTGATCTAGTCAGCACGACAACATGGCTACGTCAATATCTCGTTTTTCTTCATATCCTGTAAATATTTTGCCTTTCTGGTGCTTTGTACCACCAATACTGGGACTAATCCTGTGCTGTGTGTATGCTTATTAAATAAAATGTCATGTATTTTTTATTAGCAACTTGTTTCAGAAGTTTTCAAGACAACAAATCACCTCCATGCCAGTCACTTTAAATACTTGTTTTGATTTGCACTGCTATTCCATTTTATTCCTTTTACTCTTTTCTTATATATATATATTCATATTATCTAAAGATATTTTGCCTTTTTATATTTTTTATCTTGTGTGTTACAGTATGC
This sequence comes from Pseudomugil gertrudae, assembly GCA_037177535.1. Classification (NCBI taxonomy): domain Eukaryota; kingdom Metazoa; phylum Chordata; class Actinopteri; order Atheriniformes; family Pseudomugilidae; genus Pseudomugil; species Pseudomugil gertrudae. The sequence goes on from JBAMHV010000023.1 coordinate 5,439,713, forward strand.
CTTTTAAGCCGTGAACTCCTGAAACAAAATTTCGTTGTGCCTTGCTCAATGACAATAAAGATTCTTGAAATTGAAATTCAACAAATAACTGCAGGAGACAACTTAAGTAGAGGCCTGTCCTGTCAATGAGAAATCAGTGTCCCATGATGCATTGCGGCATCGATTTTTCAGTCTAGTTGATTCAATAAACTACTATTGTGGCTTTGATACAAAAAATACTCTAAATTATTTATTACCATTAGTTAGTTGATTGTTCTTGTAGTTCCTTTTTGTGTTGTAAAATTATGTAATTATTACTTGAACCGTCAGATAAATCAGTGTTAACATTAATGTGCTCAGCACAACAACACAACTGCATCAGATCGCTCTTGTTTCTCTACAAATCGTATAAATCTTTCGCCTTTTACTAAAGATTTCCGTGGAGAGGAACAATAAGAGTTTAACACAATTTTTTGTTGCCTTACTATCGTAGGGTTTCTAATGATGTCTAACAAAAATTCTTTATATACATTAAACTACTTGAGCGCATTTCAGGTGATCACTCTTACAGCAGGAAGAAAACTTTCCACCAGTGTGTGAAGGATAGTAATGGTACCTATCATGCTAAACTATTACAAAACATTTCTGGTGCTTTATACCATCGCTACTGGAACTAATATTGAGCTGTGTATCTTTGCCCTATAAAACAATTTCATGTATTTTTTATTAGGAAACTTTTTCAGAAGTTTTCAAGACGACAAATAACTGCAGGAGACAACTTAAGCAGAGGCCTGTCCTGTCAATGAGAAATCAGTTTCCCATGATGCATTGCAGCATAGATTTTTCAGTATAGTTTATTCAACAAACTACTATTGTGGCTTTGATACAAAAACTATACTCTAATTAATGTATTACCATTAGTTGGTCACTTGTTGTTCTTGTAGTTCCTTTTTGTGTTGTAAAAGTATGTAATTATTACTTGAACCGTCAGATAAATCAGTGTTAACATTAATGTGCTGAGCACAAAAACACAGCTGCATCAGATCACTCTTGTTCTCTTCAAATCGTATAAATCTTTCGCCTTTTACTAAAGATTTCCGTGGAGAGGAACAATAAGAGTTTAACACAATTTTTTGATGCCCTGCATTTGTAGGGCTTCTGATGATGTCCAACAAAAATGAAAAATTTCTTATGAAAATAAATCGGGTTAAGAGCGTTTCAGGCGATCACGCTGATAGCAGGAAATGAAACTGCTGCTTTTATAACTTTCCACCATTGTGTGAAATATAGTAATGGTACCTATCATGCTAAACTATTACAAAACATGTCTGGTGCTTTATACCATCGCTACTGAAACTAATCTTGAGACGTGTAACTTTGCCCTATAAAACAATTTCACGTATTTTTATTAGCAAACTCATTCAGAAGTTTACAAGACAACAAATAACTGCAGGAGACAACTTAAGCAGAGGCCTGTCCTGTTAATGAGAAATCAGTGTCCCATGATGCATTGCGGCATAGATTTTTTTCAGTGTAGATGATTCAACAAACTACTATTGTGGCTTTGATATAAAAACATTATACTCTAAATAACTTACTTCCATTAGTTGGTCACTTGTTGTTCTTGTAGTTCCTTTTTGTGTTGTAAAATTGTGTAATTATTACTTGAACCGTCAGGTAAATCAGTGTTAACATTAATGTGCTCAGCACAACAACACAACTGCATCAGATCACTCTTGTTTCTCTACAAATTGTATAAATCTTTCGCCTTTTACTAAAGATTTCCGTGGAGAGGAACAATAAGAGTTAAATTAAATTTTTTGATGCCCTACTTTAGTAGGGTTTCTAATGATGTCCAACAAAAATTATTTTTATGAATTCATCGAGTTGAGCGCATTTCAGGTGACCCAGGAAAAAATCAGCTGCTTTTATAAAAAGCAGGTATATTACTATCAAAATATTGTAAAAGCTGCTTTTTAAGTTTAATCTTGTGAATGTTTGTGAATGGTTTATATTGGCATAATGTTCTTGGGCTGTTTAGAGTCACGTGGTCCATGAGTTTTTGTTATAAAGGTTAAATGGTCCTTGGACTGAAAAGTTTGAGAAACACTGTCTTAAGACTATAGGCTGTCTATACTTTTAATGCAAGTGGTTATAATAAAGCAAGCAATTAAGCATTTAATTACTACTTTATCTAAATACATCTGAGCTCTAGTAAATACGGGTACCACATATGAAATATATTTTCCCGAGATGGTCTGTCTCATGTAGTTCAGGTAAATAAAAAGCATCATCTGGCAGCCTGTTTGCTTAGATTATTTACTGTTTTTTGTCTTTTTTAAAAATATATACATCTACAGGACTAATATGAGAACAGTTGTAAGGAATGTGAGGTTTAAATAGCAGTATGTAATTGTCTTACCTTCATTTTAATGGCACAGTGACAACTAAATAAACTTTGTAAATCTTTACTGTCAATGCCAAACAGCTTATTCTTCTACATGATATTGATTTTTTGCACTGCACGATTCAGGTTTGAAACAAGATATATTGGCAATTCAACAAATTACTTTATTAAAGAGGGTTAGGTTTTTTTTTATTATCTGCATTTGCTAGCTTGTTTTCTAGCTAGCTAAAGGAGGCTTTTATTTTAAAAAACCTAAGCGGAAGTCGTGTTTCATTCCGGTTTTCTTGACGTGTTTAAGTCGGCTCGCCTGCATTCCTCTCCTCTCCTCTCCCTCCAGCCTGGCCGTTAGAGACTGAAAGAAAGGGGGGGAGAAAACACACATTATTATTCACAATCGTGTTGGATTTTTATGAAGCACGGAGTCGACTCACACAGGACACACCAGGCCACGAAACGCACCCCCCGTCCAGACGGCTCCTTCGGACCTATAGTACCGAAAAAAAAACGTGTTTTATTTTTATTTATATGACGAGACTTTACGTTGATGTATTTGTACATAGATCAGCTATCGAAAATCAGCTTTGGTGAAACACCCTACAGCCTTTTCGCGGCGGATATCTTCCTTTTAAAAATGAGGATTTGCAAGATGGCTGATGACAGCTAGCCCCAACAAGGACAGAAACGCGACGTCCCCTTTAAGACCAGGAGGGTATATTTTTGTATTTTTATTAGTTGAATCTATAACTATGACTGCCTGGAGAAAATATGACTATAGTGTATATTAGCAACCACCATCCTTGTTTGGAAATGGACTTTATCCGGTGTTTATATGTACCTGTGCCATGGTAGAAAATGGTGAGGTGACGTCTGAGGTAATTTACGCGATTTAATTGAGATAAGGAAGTACATGAATATGTTGTCGGCTAAAGGCTGAGGCTTTAATAGATAGTGGAGGCGAAAGTATAAGCGTAGAATATATATAAAAAATCATTATACTAATCTTTGTGTGGGTAGAGATTTGATAGATGTGTCGGAGGGGGGGAAGCAAACCGCGACAGCAGCCAACATTCCTGCGGATCCTAAAACCCTTTGTTTTGTGCGCAGGAGCTGGACTGGACCATTAAAACGATTAACTATGCAGTAAACAGCCTCGAAAATGATGGCCCGGGTATGATTTTCCGTTTTATGGGATTATAGGGCCCTTTTTTGTCGATAGAAAGCAGGTAGAAAAGCCGAGGCCTTGTGTACAGATATGCGAGCTGTGCCACATAGCTGGCGTTATTCATCCAACAGAAATGACGCTTTTATGTCTAAATGATGGACCGGGGGTACCTGTGTTATCTGCCTGACCAGTACAACAGCTTTTATTGCCCACTGCCAACCTGTTCTGGTTGTATGTTTAGTTAAATCACTGTCGGAGTCTCCTTGAATACTTATTTATGATTCATCGGACAAAAGCGTTGCGCTGCTTTGGGATTATTGAGGGAATCAAGCGTCCTTGAGGGCTCGATTAAACAGATTCAGGTTTAAAAAGCGTCCTGTGTGTGAATAATAATCAGGGTGTGGGCTCCAGCGGTCCTTTTTAATGCTTTTCACGCTTGGTTTGTTGGTCTGAATCGGTCCACAGTCAATCATAATCCGACGTTTAAGTGGGGGAAGCTCACAAGGTAAGGGCCTGAGCAGGCAGCAGGACAGATCAGGAGTCTTTTCATGTGTCACAAGGAGACAGATTCATCTCGTGATTGAATGTTATTGTGTAGATAGTGAATTCTCTGTGCCTTGTTTGCGTTTTTGTGGTTTTACCTGGAGCAGACGGGCGTTTTGGCTAAACCAGCAGGCCTATAAACACACACAGAAGCTGTGAAGGCAGGCCCTGTGTGATTTAGAGGAAAGGAAAGCACCTTTTCCTGTAATCTGTAACGTCAGACTCTGTTTTATGTGTTGAAATCACCCAAGGTTTTGTCATCTTTGCCTGAGGCCTCCTTTTGGTCAGGTTTTCTGGAATTTGCCTTCTTGCTGCATTAATAAGCAATACTCATCTGTCAGGGAGACGTGTCTCATTTGGCCACAAGGGTTGAAGTTAAAAGACTGATCTTTCAGGACAGCATTGGGCCATTTTATCTCTTTTCTTTTGGTCTCAGTTCATTTTGAGAAAGTGTCAGGTTTCATTAGAGAGAGGGAGACAGAGCCCTAGAGGTCTGGGATAAGTGGAAAACTCTTTGTGTATGCCTGCTTGTGCCACGATGGCCTCTGACATGGCTGAGACGTGGAGGAACTGTTTTGAGGAGGAGCTCATCTGCCCCATCTGCCTGCACGTGTTCTCGGATCCCATCCAGCTGCCCTGCAAGCACAATTTCTGCCGGGGCTGCATCAGCGAGGCCTGGGCCAAAGAGTCCTCGCTGGCTCGCTGCCCCGAGTGCAATCATGCTTACACCCAGAAGCCCAGCCTGGAGAAGAACCACAAACTGTCCAACATCGTGGAGAAGTACAACGCCCTGAGTGTGGAGAAGGCCACCACGCCGGCCCTGCAGTGCATCCTGTGTCGCCGAGGCCCGCCGCTCCCAGCGGTGAAGGTGTGCCTGCGCTGCAACGCCCCATGCTGCCAGTCCCACGTCCAGACACACCTGCAGCAGCCGTGCTCAGCCCTGGGGCACCTGTTGGTGGAGGCGGAGGCGGTTAAGGCCTGGACCTGCCCGCAACACGACGAATACAGGCTGTACCACTGCGAGGCCGAGCAGACGGCAGTGTGTCAGTACTGCTGCTTCGCTCGCTGCCACCCCAGCCACGGCCACGCCGTCACCGACGTGGAGCTGCGACGCAACGACATCAGAGTAAGACACACCAAAGACCGTGCACACACACACTAAACAATTCAGGTTTTATTCGTGTTCAGATTAGGATTGTCTGACTGGCCCAATACCGGATAGGATGTATGATGCTCTGACACCTTTTCACAACCTGCTGACACAGTAAAACCAAACTAATAACCAAGAAAGTGTTCAATTATTGCAGAAAAGATAAGTCTGTGGGTTGTGCAGCACTTTGGTCGATGCGTCTCATTTTTGAATGTGCTTATAAATTGACATGACTTCATCAGTGATCAATAAGTGGCGCCTAAGTGAATTTCTAAAGGCGTCACATGAGCCGGCGAGGCCATTTTTCATCCACTCTGTTGTCAGAGGAACAAGGAGGAGGAGGGGTATATTTAAATGTCTTTCCTTGTCATGTTAAGGAATTAAAGTGGAGGTTTTTCTTTCTAGATCTGATGTTCAGAGTGTGTGTGTGTGTGTGTGTGTTTACAAAAAACCCACTTTGAAAGCGCTGCATTGAATATTTTGACTCATATTTTTTAGTTGTGATCCATTCCAGCCTCCATTCTCATCTGTTGGAATGACAAACAATGCAGTGGAGGGTGGAACAATGAGGGGCCCTCAGAGGGCCTTATCTCCCCAGCACAGGTGCATCCGAGCTCAGGGATCGCCAGTATGGAGGCAGGGAGGCAGGGGGGTGTGGGCGGGAGTGAAGTGGAGAGGAAGGGGGAATTAAAGTGATTCGTCACTTGCTTCTCCAGTCTACCCTTCCCTTCCTGGGGGTTTGACACTCACCGTCTCTGGTTCCAGAAGTCGGGCTGGTTTTCCTCCTCTTTCTGCTTTTAGGGGTGTTGGAGAGAGCGGTGCAGCCAGGAGGAAAAGCACAAACTGAGTCATTAAGTTCACCCAAACACCCTGTTTAGGTGTCAACCATGACGTGGTCGGGTGTGGTTTCTGTTGGTAATACTATGATTCAGTTTTTATCAATTACTCTAAATGTCATTTGAATTAAACTGTTTACTAAAACCTTTTGCTTAAAATGAGGTACGGTTGTTTAATCAGTTGTACAATATAAAAAAAAAAGTATTTTATTAGAAATATGTAGATCTGAGTTAAATGATTGGTTGAATGCCTGCATCACTGGGTTTGATGCTTAACTATTAAATCAAGCAAAACTGCAATATTTTATTTAGTAAATTTTTATATTAACTGTTTGAAGTGACTAAATTGATCTAATTTTAATGGGTTTTTTTGGGGGGTGTGTTTGTAAAATTTGGCTGCAATGTTTCCTTTTACATGGCATCTTATCCCCTACCACGCTGGGCTAAAAGCAGCTTCTGGATTTTGTCTCCGGTGGGAAAACTGTACATTCAATATTTATTCTGATGTCAAATGATTCTGCCGTCAACATGAATCTCTGCTCAGATCAACAGTAATCAATGTGACGCCCACGTGGACGTTGCTTTTTCTTTTATTATAGAGGACGTGCTTTTTGTCTCCGTATCTGAGGCTCGGTCGCCTCTGCAATATCTGTTGATGAAAATATCATGAGAAAAAAACTTGTCAATAACAGAATTATAAACAAACTTTCTGTTAAAAAAATGTTTAATATGATTTTTATGAACCCCGCCTCTCGCCTGATGTCAGCTGGGATTGACCCCAGCCCCCCTGCGACCCCGTTCAGGGAATAAGCGGTAGAAACAGGGATGGATGGATGATTTTTATGTGACCATGAAAATGTAAAAACACCTTTTTATAAATGGACTTTGACATTTAAAAAAACAAAAAAAACTTGCATGTCTAATCAGCTCTGTATCTAAATCTTTAACTAGAAAAATTCTGGAAAATTCCTTAAATTTGGCATCTTCCACATAATTAAACTGCATAATAAAGCCTGTATCTATAGAAATCTAGTGAATCATTTCTTTACGAGTTAATAAAAACGTGCCTCATTTACATACCTTTTCTCTGCTGCTTTACATTTCTAGCTGCAGAAAAGCAAACCCACCTTTTTTATTCTAAAAAAACTACATGAATGCACCGGTGATATACTTTATATTCAGCATCATCTTGTCATTTAGAGGAGACGACACAAACGTATTGGGTAGATGTTACACTTTTTAAACATATAATCAATATATCGATTTAACTATTAATTTTCAATATAGATACCACTGATATATTTTTGCTTTACAGCAAATTTGGATAAGTCCATTTAGCTCCTTATGCTGCAAGTGATGAAGCGGTTTGATGATGTCACAGCCGCGGGATTTATTGTGAGTTGTCAAAAAAAAGAGTTTAGTGTGAAAACGATACATGACATCATTTACGCTACATTTACATGGACTTTTAATTCCTTTAAATGCAAATAAAAGTTAATTCTGCTTTAAAGAGATGAAAAATAACCATATAAACACCTAAAATGATAAATAATGCAACTTAATTTGGTTGGTTGTTCCTGTTTTAAAGCAGAATTCATTCATTCCTCGATCATGTAGACCTTTATTTTGCATTAAGTTAATTCCCGTCCTTATGAGCATGCTCGTTACTGTTTCCCCGCCACGATTACGCATATGTGCAGTCATGCCTCTAGTCTTGGATATTCTGCTTTTCTCCTCTTCCTCAGCTGCTGAAAAAAGTGAATTAGTATGCTAATGTCAAGCTAGTACTTAAAATTGAAGCGATATTAATGTAGATTTAGATGTTGTAAATAAACACAGAGAAGCAGGAAGTGGTTAGTTTGCTTACAGTATCTGTACGTTTCAGGTAAACCTTAATTTAGAATTAATACTTTAGCTTGTAACCAAACCCATTTAGTCATTTCGCGTTAGAGGAAACTTAGCTGAAGTAACTTAGTTTATAACTTGTACATGTTGTGCAAAAGTAGTCATTAAGTAAAAGCACATTTACAGATATTATATTTTAATGCTGATGTCAGCCGATTAATATCGGATAATATCTCAAATAGATGTGTTCAAATCTTTGACTATTACAGTGTAGTCTCGGCTTGAATGGTGTAAATGTATTCTCACTATTGGTGAGTATTTTGGTCCAGTAAAGTCCAGTTTATTGTAACTGATAAAAGAATAAATAAAATGATCCCATCTGATTATTTCATTCTGACAGACTTTCATTTATTAAATTTTTTCACAGGGGTTCATATTTTATGAGTTTAAATAAAACATAACTGTTAACGTAGTGTAGTAAACTGGTTAAATTTTTTTTTATTTTTAAAATGGTATACTTGGTTTGCAATAATTTAGAAAGTGTTTGTAAAGCATGTTAAATTGTCCACTCGGAGGGATACAATGTGCAAATGTATTTTTATTTATATTTTATATATAAAAATGAAATAAAAAATCTAAATATGCCCCATTTTACCAGGGAATAAAAGAGCTGGTATTCTCCTCTTGCTGACTTTCACCTCTGTTCAACGATTTCCAGGAGAAACTATTTGTGCAAATTACAGGAAGATAATGAAATGCCGCTGATCTGAGGCAGCCATCGTATTAGCTTTCTATAATCCTTAAATGTTTTTAAAATATTCCCCATCACACCGACTACCCACATATCCACCATGATGAATGTGATTAATGTGCACACACACATGCATCCCCCTACAGCCCTCACCCTGCTCTTCACCTCCCTCACACCATCCACCAGCCACCTCTGGCAAGGGCCGACCTTCCCCCTGGTACCTCCTCTACAGCTCTGATGGAAAAGACACTGTGGGGAGATGACAGCTAAAAAGCACCCTCCCCTTGTTATTCACCCTCCCCGAGAGGTATCCCGTACAACCCCTCCCTCCAACCCCCCTCTGCAAAGCTTCGACTCCTTCAACCCTGCTCTCTAACCCACCAACACCCCCATCCCTCTGGCTTCTGCTCAGAGCCTAACTCAATCAGTCAGCACAACCAGGTCACTGTCCTGGATCTAACCACACTGATTGTGTGTGTGTGTGAGAGAGAGAGAGAGAAAAAAGGAGAGAGAGAGGGAGAGAGAGAGGGATATCTAGGGCAATGATTCCCAACCATGTGCTGCTGAGGCCTAAGAGTAGGCAGGTTTTTATTATTCCTATTGGGCTGTAAAGTAGCTGATCACTAATGATAAAATCAGCTGCTCTTGGCTGGAGTGACGAGCGTCATGATGATGGTATGTGGACAAACATTCAGCCTGAGAACAGTTGATCATTCACTTGATGGACTGATGATGATTCAGTCTTAAAGCCTGGTGGTGACGTACAGTACACACAGATTCAGAGTTTCTTTTCACGTCATTGTGTGTGCTTTTTAGCTTCACTAGTACATTGCTATCTTCATTAGTGAGTACAAGCAGTCAGATGATGATGAACTCCTTGAGTAATTTTATATATATATATATATATATATATATATATATATATATCAGAAATCAATCTTAATGTACTGATATTAACAAACATCACAATAATGTAAACAATTATTATATTCAATCTCATGATTTAACTTTATTGTTCCATTAAAGGGAAATCAAGGAAAAAGTTTTAGTGGAGAGATTTTTTGCAGTGCAAGTGTTTTGTCCTTTAGGCTTTCAGTAGTTTTAGTTTTAAATATGTACGTTTAGATATTTTTATCTTATCTTTATCTTGCCATAAGTATTATTTATCATGAAACACAGATAATATTGTCGATTTAAAACGTTGTTAATAATGTTTTCATGTTTGTTCGCGCATGCTAACCGCTAACCTGCCTAAATTGCAATTTCCATTGGCGTTAGCCTTAAGCTAACAGGTCGCATTTTATGTTTTTATATGCAGCGTTGTGATTTTACCTGTATACAGCTTATGGTTTTTACTGAGAAAATAAATGTGTTTCCAGTAAGATAATGATCTATTTTATATCTCTTATTATTTTTTACAGTTTTATTCATTAAAATGTTCAAAACTGATTCAACCTGTCATTGTGCTAAGCTACATGATGAAAAGCTATTTTTCTGTATTTATATTTCTATTTATATAACACATTTCAAGAACATGCCACATATTTATTCATAAAGAAAAGCAAACAGTAAAAACATGTTTAAAACCAGTGGTTCTTAACATAATACCAACAAGCCAGAATAATTAGAATAAAATGCAACAATAGCTATGAAAATCCAGTTTAGTTAAATGAAACACGAGTATCCAAAGCACAGCCGGGGCACTGGAGCTCATCTACCAGTTAAAAGATTGGTCATTTGATTCCAGCTTCCCCAGGATACATGTCTACTTGTCCTTTGTAAGACATTGAAGTGTTGCCTTTTGTGTTCATCAGTGTATACATGTGTGTAATAGAAGTACTGTGTGGGTAACTCTTAATAAGGGGTGTGAAAGTGTGTGTGAATGAGTGAAAGTGGTTTATAATAAGCTCTTTTAAGCATATTCCATGGCTTAGCTGTAGTTAATGGTTGCTTACTAATTCATTATGGTGGTAAAGAAAATCCTCCTCTTTGCTCTATTTCAAGCATCCAAAAATGACTTGTTAGACCCAGCAAAATTAAGGTTAATCTTCATAAAGCATACCAATATTTTCTTGATTTTGTCTTTAAAAAAAAACTATTACAAAAAGCAGCTAATGTGATTAATTTTACACACATGATTGATGACTAAAGGGATATTTTGCTTTTCTTTTAGTTATTAACATGTAGGCCGCTAATTTGCTGCTTGTTTTAGAATAATTCATTTTACAGTAAAAATGTAATCGGCAAATAAAAATGCTTAAAACTTTTAATCTTGATGTGTTTAAGTGTAAATGCAGCTCGTGTTTTTCTTTTTGTTGTGAGTTGATAAAACAATGCGTTTAAGCTAATGTAGATGGTCTCTGCTTTCTTTCTTGGATCTGTAGTTAAAAGTTAAAATAAATTATTGTTGAGGGTGAAAAACAAAAATGTGATTTTAAGCTTTCACGTTGTTGGTAAAGTAGTGAGATTTTTTATCCGTTGTGTTTTTATCTCACTATATTTACCTTTTTAAAAAAAATTTCCACTAAAACTGTATAAAAATCCAGATTATCTGCTGGTTAATTTATCAGTCTCGTGTGTCTCTGAGCAAAGAAAAGGTTTAATATCGTTAATATTGTGGGGAGTAATGATGCCTGTAACTAACTGGCACAGACACCTGGTTCAGGTCTGCGAAATAAGGGTCACAAAGCAGCACCGTTATAAGCTAATCTAGATGTTTTAGTGTTTGCTAATCATGCTCTGCACCATTTCATCAGTGTGCTTCTCTCACCAATAAATGTTTAACCGGGAATATTCATATTTTACATTAAATATTAACAGGAATGGTCAGCTAAACTGTGTCGGCGGCATTCCAGCTTTCAGGGAGTCGATCATGTGCAGAGGTTTCTCGTTTCATCCTCTACACAAGCTGAGCAGGATGAGTCAGTTTGACTGAGCATTTGTCTGCATGCTATCATCATCATCCCAGAAATAACAGGTGCTGTTGCCACAACATTACCACAGCTCAGTGCAGCTTCCACTGCGTAAATCCGGATGTTTCAGAGGAAGACGTACAGGACAGAAGAGGAAGAACACTGAGAGCTTTTTCTGCTCGCTGCCCCTGGCTCTCCCAACATTGGTCCTCCCTCACCAGTGCAAACACAAAATAGCTGTTGGTTGCTATGACAGCATGCCCCACCCTCCTCCCCCTCAGGGATTGTGTGTTTGATGGAGACTAAATTAGCCAGCTCCCAGATTCTAATATCTCTGGTATGAGGAGGGGATGCTAGTGGCCAACTGAGGTCAAAACTTTCCAAAGCTTAAGATTTTTTTCTTTCTTTTCTCAGCAAAACCTGTTGAGACACCAGGAGCGTGTGGAGGAGCGAGTGCAGGAGATCGAAGAGCAGCTTTGCAAACTCGACTCTGACAAGTGTGTGGTGGAGGTATGTTTAAAGCGCGCTCTGCTAGCCGGGCTGCTTTTAAATTGCGAGTGAATTGATGGAAAGTTTTTGTTCCCCTCACAGGACAGGGTGTGCGAGCTGAAGGAGGAGGTTCGCCTGCAGTACCAGCGGATGCACCAGCTCCTTGAGGAGGATCTTGGCCGTACGCTGGAGGCTCTGGATCGAGCTCAGGCTCGGTTTTGTCAGGAAAATGCAGCCCAGGTTCTGGCTTTTGGAGAGCAGCGCCACGAAGCCCAGAAGCTGCTGAGCTCCATCCACACTGCTTTCAGTAAAGCGGAGGAGCTGAGCTTCATGAAGAACACCAAGCCTGTTAAAATCCTCACAGACAGGTGAGAACGATTGTGCACGGTTCGTTAAAATGGACGATTCACTTTTCTTTTTTCTGCCTCGGGGTCTGTTTTGTGCTTCTAGGCTTCTTATCTTGAGTTTTGCATGTCTCTTGGCACCTTTTGCAGGTCTCAGGCATGTGTGGGCAGCAATCTCCCTCCATACAAAGTCGGGAATCTGAACTCTAAACTATTTCTATCTGAGATCTCCAAAAGAGAGAAGAGCTTAAAAAGAACACTTGAAGGTAAGAATTAAAACTCTTTTTGTGCTTTATTGCATGTCATGGCTCGTGTTATGTTAATCACCGCTTCACACCTTCCTCCCTCTCGCAGTTCCCCTCACTCCTCCGTCGACGTTCCTGCAGTCCGTTCCCGCATTTCCCAGCGGCCAGAGCTCGAGCTCGGGAGCAGAGAAACGGAAACATTCCACTGCCTTCCCAGAGGGAAACGGGAGCGCTGGGAAAAACGCAGCTCCAGGTTTTAAAGACTCGTCCTCCTCTTCCTCGTCATCAGCAAAACAGCCCTACCTGAGCTCCGGTTCCGCCTCTGGAGAAGGCCAGTCCACCAATCAGCAGCCTCTCGGCCCCTGCGCCCCGCCTCACATCAGCGAGAGCGGCAGCACAGGAAGCGGAAGCGGGTCGCTGACCAACCACCATTCGGGCTCCGTGTTTGGTACCTCACACTTCCCTCCTGGAGGCAGCAGCTCCTCCCACTCCTCCCAGCAGGCTGTGCTCCCGCAGTACGGGGGCCGGAAGATCCTGGTGTGTACCATGGATAACTGCTACTGCTCCGGAGTACCATCCGTGTCAGGCCACCGCAGCCATCCTCCGTACCCACGTTCAGGTTCCTTTCCCTGGGTCAGCCCCCAGGACTACCCCCCTCCTCCTGGTCTGGCCTCTGGGGGTCCATCCATGCAGGGCTTGGCAGTGAGGGACTGGATAGATGCCTCACAGACGCACAGACATGCAGATTTCTACGGGCTGTATGGGCAGCCTTCTACAAAGCACTACGTCACCAGTTAACACAGCAGACACACACATAAGAGACAGGCACCAAAATAGCACACCTTTACCAACTTATTAAACTAGGGAAAATGCAGATACACTATACACGCTAGGATAAATGTTTATATCTGTACACACATTCGGGGGCAGGGTTTATCTCTTTTTCTTCCTTTATTTTCAATCAGTGATTCATGTATTGTATTATAGGTGAAACGGATAAGCAGCCAGCTGCTCACTCTGGCACAGCTTGACTCGGCGTTCAACACAAACAAAACTAATAAAGAGGAGCCTGTAAAGGAGAAGATGAGATGTTTTTTTTTTATTTATAGAGTAGGCGACTGATTGGAAATGAACTGTTTCTAGAAAATCTTCTCATGCTTCTTAAAGGCTTCTCGCTGAGGTTAAGGGAAGAGGAATAATGGTAGCGTGCAGTGTTGAACTCTCCGGTTTCAGCTCACCAATATAATTGCCCCTCCAGTTATACTGAGGCCAACTGCCTTATGTTCTTAGCTTCATATTTTTCTCCACATAGCTGACTTTGATAGATAGATCCTTTTAAAGAAGGACTGCAGTTCCTTCCTGTCTCTTGATTTTTATCAACTTGGCACTTGTTCCTTTCTTTGCTGAGTTCAGGGATGGATTGTACAGCTTGAACACAAAAGGCTCTTCCATTGGAACACCCACAGTGCACTTGTGGGCACCTTCCTATGCCAGGACTCCTGATGCAGACCTGCAGAGGGACAGCAGGATTGCATCAGATGGGCTCTTGTACCTAGTGCTCCATCCTGCTGCCATAGAAGGACAGAAAATATTCTAAAGACTGTATCCATTTTGTGGTTTACTATGGCTTTGTGTTATTTGGTACATCTACATGTGTCATGCTTGTCTACAGAGACTATTTGATTGTAGAGAAAAAAGGCAAGACTGAACAGACCAAACTAATCAAGCATTTGGATGATCTAATGATGCTGTAATTGTATTTCCTGCAGGGCAAAGATGTCACTTCCTCTCAATAAGCACACAAGGTCTTGGCTTCCTGATTGCGGCTATAAGCATGCAAGGGAGAGTTGTTTTTTTAAGCACTCAAAAGAAGATAAATGAGGGAAAAAATGTAAGCCGTTTTAAAATGAGTATATGAACAAAACTGGTGGGAGGAAACTTTTTCATGAACTTTTTGTAAAAGAGCAAGGCTGGACTGAAAGATGTGAGCGACGGTTCTTATCCTAAAGAGGAGCTGTTACAACAGCTACGTTTAGAGAAGAAAAAAAACTTTTTTTGTAAATATTTTGTGAAATGGAAAAATTACAGATGTGATTTGGAGAAGGGTTCCAAATAAACGAATTTAATCTGGTCTTTGGTGTTAAAGTGTCCATGTGGAAGCCATGAGGAAAAAGGGAAGCATTCTATCAGTTTTTGCAACAATATAATTAAATCCCCTCAAAAGGACCACGACCAACAGAGTGTACTTAACTTTTTTAGCACCATAATAATAGACTAGAAATGCACTCTAAGAGCACAGACCTCCACAACTCTTATTACTATCTTGCAATGACAGAAAAGTCAACCTATGTTAATAATAATACTGCAAATATGTTTTGTAAAGTTTTCTAAATGCACTGAAGGACGCGCACAACTGCGACACTGTTGTCGCTTTGTGATGACGTCACGCGCGAATGAAAATGGCTTTATCTCGCAATGATAGAAATAATTTAAACATTCTTGTATCGAGATGGTGATTCTTTTTTGTCCTATTTCTAAACTTTCCTGAAAATTAGATGAAAATCGGTCAATAACTTTTTGAGTTATCTTGTTCACAGACAAAGGCTCCGCCGCTTGGCTTGGCGGAGGTAATTAATTAAACAAGGAGCCGTTTGAATGATGCATGAAGTAAAGAGGAGTTATGGTACTTTGAAATACACATGCACCGCCTTGTCACTGGGATTTTCATGAGAGTAAAGGAGTTAAATTCGCCTTGTTTCAGTTATCTGACCTGGTGTGAAGTCCATCTCCTGTTCTAAAGATGTAAATCCTCTGATAGGGAACATGTTTGTTTAATAAAAACTACTTATAGAATCAATGCAGTGTGTGATGACAGACGTCAAAACGTGACATTTTAACACAGTTAAATATATGTGTTATAAACAAGATAAAGTGTTAATGCACCTTTTTAATAATACAGTCACTTTCCTTCAAAATGCATATGGATGTAAAGTTTGGCTCATTTTGTTTACCTCAAGAAACCTGGAAAAGTATTGAAGAGACCTCAGGGTGTAAAAAGTTGTAAAAATGACTCACTTTGCTACCAAGCTGGTAAATTTCCAGTTAATGCATTTTAAATACTTTTAAACCCCTTTTGTACCACCACAGTGCGGCTGTAATTCAAAGTACCATACCTCCTCACTACTTTAAGCTATTTTAACCATTCAAAGCGCTTCTGTTTTAATTAAAATATCTGTTATGTTGCAAAAGGTTTTTAAAAATTAGTTAATGACACGTTGACTGTAAAAAAAAATTAAAAGACAACATTTCTGACTAACGCAACAATACGTATCCTACAAAGCTTCTAAGTCCTTTTTTGTGCATTAATACTTTTATATTGTGTATAATAAATATAGAAAAGGAATGAATAAACATCAGATGCAATTTAGTTACTGGGTCAGACAAAGTGGGGAACATGTGACCAAATGTGTGATATTTAAAGCCTTAAAACTGTAACTGTCATCTCTTCTGTTATTTTGTTATTAAGTCTTCATGTTCGTTGTCTTTATCTCACAAATGTGCTCATTTACCTCTCAGTAATCAATGTAGAACCAAGGCAAATAGAATCAAGTCATGATCAGAGGGATCAGAGTCTCTCTCCGCGATCCACTGCAAAAATTAAAAGTAAAAACCACGTTTCTCACAGCACTAGAGTCAGATTTTGAAGATGGAAGTGTGCATAACAGAGCTTTGCACACCTATAGAAGCAGTGAACTCTGTTTTCACACGTGCACAGCAGAGATGTTCAGGATGTCCATGCAGTCTGGCAGAGATCTTTCCACATTTGTCCACACACTGGATATAAAATACTTTATATGCACAGTGCCAAATCACAATAAAGTCATCAAGACACTTTACAGATGTGACCCAGTTCAGTCCAAGCAAACTGAGTTCACACGTCAGTTTGTCAAATGAACTGCCTTGTTAATGAAAACCAAAAGATTGCATCAAATCTCTGGTTTAATCCCTCATCCTTGCTGAAGAGATGCTTCAAAATAAAAGCTTGAGTTACAGCAGGCACATACAAACGTTACATGGTAATGTGCAACAGCAATGTTCATCGTAGGAACAAGAAGTCCGTCTTTATAATCCACCATTTTAAATCAGTTTAATGTTAAATCAGCAGTGCTATAAGGAGTCTCATGTTGTCATTAGCAAAGCTTTTCTGTGTCTGAACCCAGAAATGGCTTTTTTTTTAGGAAAATGACTTTATCTCTGCAACCACAGGGTGTATTTAAATACTTTTGATGTCATATTAAAGGGAAAATGTGAGATTTGACAGAATGTGTAAAATACTGGGGGCTAAATCTGGAGCTCTGAGTTACGGTATGACTGAACATGTTCTTTGTTTTTTCCCTTCATAGGATTTATTCACAATATTTTTCCATTTAATCGTGTCAAACCTTTTCCCAAAGTGCACAAAACGATAGTAAACCTGTTTTATATTTCTCACACTTGTTGAAAAAAACCCTAAAAGCTGTTTTTCAGTTGACTTTACAGTCATCTCCTTACTCTTCATATGACTTTGTGAAATTCATCCTCCCACTTGTGCCCTAAAACATACAAATAATCCTCACGGGTTCACGTTTCAATTTAATCTGTTGCATTATTAATATATCTTACAGGACACTTTAAAACTGGAAAAACACACTCAGACAAAACCTAAAATATCACTCTGTGCAAATAGGACTCATGAGTGTGTGGGGGTGGAGGCCTGCAGAGAGATAACAGGATGGAAGATCTTGAGATGACTACACAGAGGAGTGTGTGTTTGTGTGTGTGTGTGTGTTTCCCTCAGCCTGATTAAGCCGTTGCATTACTGCTTTCTCCTACCCAGCACTTTCAGCCTCAATCCCATCCACACAGCAGGGATGATCTGCTTGTGTGTGTGTGTGTGTGTGAGAGGAACCTCCAAACAGCAGAATGGGAATAACAGGTTCAGGTTTGTGCTTACTTCTTCCCAAAAATCAGTTTCAGCTCCTACTTTAGTGCCAAGAGAAGTTAAACATTCATCCTGTGACTGTTGAGGAAGATCATGTGACACAGCTGAAAGCTTCCTATTGGCCGTCTGCTGCTTCTACAGTGTGTGATGAAGTTTCAGTGCACATCTCTGCTTTTGCAGGACATTTGCGTTCAGTTTGAGGTTGGATGGCAATTACAGTATTTCCCTCTAATGCAGACGATGGTTAATGTACACGTAAAACCAGACAAATCAGTCATATTGCTTCTTGCTCCACCCTCATTTTCCTCCCACCTCTTTCCCCTCTCAAGCCGAAAGCGAAGCTCTGATGTGCTGCCTTTTCTCTCACGTCAGCAAACCTCAGCAGAGACACAGGCAGCCAAGAGCCGAGGGGTCGGAGGTGTAGCATAAATTACAGGGCTGCTTCACTGTCTCTCTCACACACACACACAAACACTTCCCCCTTTATGTCCTGAGACACATTTTCTCACAGCTGCTGAACAGCTGCTTGATCCACAAGGAGAGAGAAACAGGCAGTAATCCAGTCGCCTACGTCTACATGTCTATATGTATCTGTGACACACTGATCTTTAACAAACCCACACAGTGACATGCGGTGAGGAAAACGTCTTTACTCAGTGAAGCCACAACAAGGACGTTTTGTCCTCTCATTTAGGAGTTTCAAAAGAGTCACTGAAGAAAAAAAAGAAGCATAAGACACATCAAATCCAAACTAAAATGACAAGTTATTCAATAAGTGTGTTAAACTTGGCATGGAAAAAGTGATGAGTTTTAAAAACAAACACTCTGTAAGGCATGTGGGTGAAACAAGTGATAACCAGACTCATTTAATGAGTCTGCAGCTGTCAGAAATGTATCTGTGTAAATGCAGCATGAAGAAACGGGGATCAGACACACACATTCGCACCATGTTTTCCATAGTGCCTGTTTTAATGTAAGAAGAGGAAGTCCAGAGCCAGAAATGAGGGACAACACTTGTACATTCTGTCTGTGAGAGAAGAGGAAGACCAAACAATGCCAATCTTTGTGAGACAAGATGAAGAGGCTGCTTGAAAACCTCTGAGGCCCTCTGAATCAGCCGCGTACAATGTTAGGCAAAAACACACGGCTCAGTGTTTCTGCAGCAGGAACAGTCTGTTAGACATGTAACACCTCTGAAGATCTTCTGGATCATTACATACAATCAGAATGGGGATCAGTGCTTGGTAATGGGTCTTTGTGGGAAAAATCAGCTTCGGCAGGCTTTAAACTGACATGACGGGCAGAAAGCAATCATTCATAATTGATCTGAATGTAGACGTAATGATGAAAATGCTGTTAAAAAAGTTTCCTCTGAAATGTTACTAACTACAAGCTTTACTTACATTCCACTCTTTGGTGGAGATTGAGGACTGGGATGCTTTCTTTAACGCCCTTTCAAAGCGTGGGTGGTCTCCAGTGAAGCAGCGGTTCCCTCACAGGTGGACAAGCTTCGTGTTTGTTTCCAGATATCTGTAACTGCAGCTGAGGGTGGAGAATTAGGCCATGTGGCTTCTGCTGCTCAGCTCTGAATGTCAGCAGGTGGACACAGCACCACCTGCCTGACGCTTCCACTTGTCTGAACAAATCCGGTCTGATCTTAGATTTCAGTAACTGTACAGCATCAAACATTTTCTACCAGAAACTGTACATGTCACTTAACAAAAGAGAAGCAATTTAACTGTGAAATCTTAAATATATGTCTAATATTTGTAACATGTTTCTGATTACACTGAGTTTTTGCTGAAAGTGCCCTGTTTTGTTTTGGGGCATGTTTTGTAAGCGTGTAGTTTTGTCTCGTGTCGTTGGGCGTTGACCCTCAGGACACTCATAACCAACGTTTATTTCGGGTAAATAAATATGTGTAATTTGTCAAAGCACCTACACGTTTGCTCAAGCTGTAATCCTCCATGGAAACCTCTTCATACGAGTTTGTTTTGTGTATGCACGCCTGATGTTTATATATGTTCTTGCAGAGAGCAAATTAATTCCACCATTTTTTTCAAATACTTGATGTTTTTATTCACATATATCATCTTAAAGTCTGAACAGATTACATAGAAATGCAGTTGGAACATACAGTACCTCTGTTAAACATCTGCCAGCACATATTAGATATGCAAACGTTACATA
The DNA here is from genome assembly GCA_037177535.1 of Pseudomugil gertrudae. Lineage (NCBI taxonomy): Eukaryota > Metazoa > Chordata > Actinopteri > Atheriniformes > Pseudomugilidae > Pseudomugil > Pseudomugil gertrudae. Next base: position 5,459,547 of record JBAMHV010000023.1, read on the forward strand.
CTACAAAGTACAGCAGGGTGACAAAGTTTCTACAACGTGTGCAGAATGACAATGCAGGGCTGCGTTATTTACATTTGATCTAAAGTGTAGTGTCTCTTTACCCTTTGATTTCATCGTTTTATACATAAAAACACTTGCAGTCTTATTCCTTAGTGGGTTGTGTTGAACTGATTCTCACCACATGAGCAGTTGTTTTAAAGCACTCTACTTCACCATAAATAAAACAATTACAAAAATATACCTCACTTCAAACAGAGATGGCAGAAAAAGCGCTTACGTGGAAGGGTTTAAAGAAAAAAAACTAGCAAAAAGCATAAGAGATTAAAAGAGGAGGAAGTGAGGGGTCTGGTTTCCAGGACAGCGTGTGAAAAAGCTTAAAGGACCTGTTGGAATTCCTGTGAAAGACAGCAGTTTAATGGGAATGCTTGAAGCTGGGACAGACTGCGGATGGTGGCAGCCACTAGCTGGGACGGTGATGGTGACGTGGAGGGCTGGGGAGAGAGAGGGTGGCTGGTTTCCTGGCATGGGTTCCCTTTGAAGGCAAGAGCCTCTCCTCTTTGTACAGGCCAACATAAAAAGATGTGCTGAGATTAGCGAACATCAGCGATGCAGGGGGGTTAAAAAAGTCCAGGTTGGATTAGCAGTGTGTGTACATTCACAGGTAAATCCCATCGTACTAAGGCTCGGGAGGTGCAATATGTCAGTGTGTGTTTGTGTATGCTGCTCCTCCTGAGAAGAAGGAAACTAGAAGCAAAGCTACTTTTTCTTTGAATTGACGCTCTTGCAGACCCAATTCATTCCTTCCTGAAAAGAAGAAGTCGTGCAGTGAGACGACTGGAACGCCACATTACAAAAGGTAAACAGTAGGAGCGTTGATTCACCTGGATGCCCTCGCCGGTGAGGGCAGAGCAGGACTGGATCTGCCACATGCGATCGCGGATGGTGTGCAGATTGAGCCCCTCTGCGATTTCAGAAGCTGGAGCTGCTGTCAGGAGGTCCTGTTTGTTTGCAAAGATCAACACAGGGACACCGCTCAGTTTCTCCTCATCCAACAGCTCAGCCAGCTCCTGAAACAGACACAGATCTGCCAATCAAACATTCAGTGATGGAAAAACAGGGGATTGCTTTATACGCCAGATCCTTTTTGCCCCCTTGTCTACATGAACTTCTGACTGATACAAAGATACAGATAGGCCTGTCGCGATAAGCAATAAGTCAATTAATTGCACGGTAAGAAAAAAGGAGCGCGATAAGTTTTCCGGATGCGATAGTTTTTTTTTCTCAGTCTCTCTCTTCTCCCTAAACTGTGGAAGACAATCGGCCCATTTCAATGTTTACAAACAAACGATATGCGCAGTCTAGGTTCAGAATTAATTATGTGCTTTGTGGGCATGTCCAAGACGTGCTGAACCATCCAGTGTCTGAAACATCAGAGTTTTGTGTTCTGAAGTTTTACCGAGCCAATGACAGGATCACACACAGAGCACCACGTCTCATCTGATCCCTCTAGGATGGAGCTT
>JBAMHV010000023.1:5461166-5471441 GCA_037177535.1 Pseudomugil gertrudae
GTGCAATATTATCGCTTATCGCAATAATTTCAGAGGCAATTAATCGCAAAGCAAAATTTGTTATCGTGACAGGCCTATATACAGATATAAATATGTTTATCCAATGTTTTAAAGGTAAAATCCAGCATATCTGATTTATAACAATGATTAAAAGACAGGACATTGTGTGGGATCATTTTAAATTTAATTATACGTAAATATATCAAACAATGATAACACAATCATGTGATTGTAGGTTATGCTTGAGGTGAATTTAGACTAATTTTCAGTGAAAACAGACCAAAACAGAAAAAACAGGCCATTTGAAGGTGTCAAAATTGGTTAATTAACACTTAATTCATCTTTAGATTCCTAAATGGACTGGAGTAATAAACATTAGTGTGCAACCTGAAAGTATGTGCTGTTTGTACATACCTGACCCGTTTCCTCAAACCTCTTCCTGTCAGCACTGTCAATAACGTAAATCTGAAACACATTTGTTTTTACTAATTATCATGTGTGACTAGATTCATGCGTTGAAAACAAGGCTGAGGAAATAAATACTGTAAGAAGTTTTTCCTCACCAACACATCAGTGTTTTCAAAGTAGTTTCTCCAGTATGGCCTGATCTTCCGCTGACCTCCAATGTCCCAAACATTTAATTTAAACCCCTGAGACTGTACACTCTTAATGTTAAACCCCTGGAAGAATCAATAAACATCAAGCCGGTCAGACAGGATAAGAAAATATGACAATCCAAACAAAATCAAGGCATTTCATCGTTGCTCCAGTTACACATGGGAGCATGTTCTCCCTACCTGTGTAGGGGTGATATGGCTGATGTCTTCAGATGCCAACTGCTTGAGCAGGGTGGTCTTCCCACCGTTGTCCAGACCGAGCAGCAGAATCCTAACCTCCTGGTCTGGTGTGCTCTTTAGCTTACGAAGGATGGACAGCAATCCCTGTAACATTGAAAACATCCATGTGAGCTTATTTAGTAAGACAACCAGACAAATCTTGCATCAAATCATCATGATCAGATGTCGAAATATCACAAAAAGACAAAAAGTCGCCAGAAAAACAAGTAAAAGAAGAAGAAAAAAGACTGAAATATGTCCAGTGATGCTAAATAAACTATATATTAATAATTATTTGATCTGCAAAACAACCATTATGAGATGATGCCAATTAAAGATGCAAAACAAACATAAATCGTATCTGCATTAATGTGAGGAGCTTGTTCTTCCATTAGGATTGTTTAGGGCAATTTGGGGATCCTTTAACACCTCTATGCCCAAGGGTCAATTGTTTCCCAACCCGTCTATGTCCAGGGGGGACAGGGGGAGCTCTGTCGCACTCAACCACCATTACAGAAGCACGATTCTTTCCTTCATCCACCTGGACTCCTCACTGAGGGGCCATGCAAGTGCATCTCTAGTTTCCTCTGTGGATAATGAACAAACACACTCCTGTCCGTACCGGTGCAGAAGGACTTCTGTGAGCAGCGTCTCGTTTCTTCTTTGGTATTATTGATGGTTAGTTTTTTTGTTTGTCTGTTTTAGTTCTTCTTTCCCCCCCATCATGCTGGGCTAGTTAACGGCACGCAGCCAGGAGCTACGCTGAGCTAACGTGCTAAGCTAATCTCCCTAAAAGAAGCAACAAGGCAGCTTTTCCAGCTGAACGCTATTCTCATCCAGTTTCCGGCAGTAGAAATAATTACGTTATATGGTAACATAAGTGTGCACTAGTGAAAGAAATTATTTATACAAGTAAAGCCTAATGTTTACACTTAATGAATAATTGTTACGAAATTAGACTCACCATCTTGTTGCCTTCTCTCCTAGAGACGCCGCCGAGGGTTACTAAGGGGAGTGACGTCAGACGCACAGTACGCATAAAGCTGAGGGTTACTATGGGGAGTGACGTCAGACGCACAGTACGCATAAAGCTTGGGCTCATGCTGCACTCACGTTACACCAGTAGAATGGGAAAATATTAAATGCTTGTGTGTAGTAAACACAGTAATGTTTAAGAAACATTTTCAATAAGTGCTTTAATAAAATACATTTAAAAAATAAGACTGGATTTATGTTTACATTGTTTTAACTTAATGAAACTTGCAGTAAAAGATCTACATCTTAAATCTTTTAGTGTGACCAAAGATACCCAGATTGAAATAGACATTTTTTAATTCAGTTCAGCTTTATTTTTAAAGCACAAAAACACAACAGAAGCATCTCAAAACACTTTATACAGACAATCCAATTTATTATAGTCTAAATATAATAACATTTAAAACATTTAATCTAATGACATCCACATTATTCCTGTTCATAATAACTGTGTATAAAGCCTAATTATAAAGAAGTAATTTCCTAACTAAGGAAACCCAATGCATTGTTTTCAATGTAATTCTCTTTAGGAGCTGCCTGTGACAGTAGAGAGGAACACCAGAAAGAAACGCCCAACAGAATCAGACATAAAATGTTGGTAATGTGTCCTTAACGGAGCTGGAAAGGACAGAAAAGAAAGGGTCAACAGGTCAACAGGCACCAAAACTGTAGTTTACTTGCAAAGAAAGAAAAAGAAAAGCACCAATGATGATGTCGATGTTCTATATTCACAATGAGATTCTTTATTTCCCAACATTTTATGTTAATTTAGTATTTTTCCCCTATCTTAGATATTTTTTACGTATGTAATTCTATATCATGCTGCAGTCCTTTGAGGAAGAACTAAGTTATCGCTCCGCTTACGTCTCAATTGTCTTTGGCTATTTTACCAAACTTCCAATATTATTTAATTTAAATGTGACATATTTAGAAATATTGTTCATATTTATGGTGTTGTTTTTTAGTTGTTATTGCAGTTTAGAAAGAGTCATTGTTTGCTGCTGGACTTCCTTTAAGACCCAATTCATTAAAAAAATAATACAAAAGTCAGTGAGGTCTTTATTTGTTGAATTAAATGTACAAAAAGTGACAATGTATTTTAGAGATATTACATTTATTAACATGTATGTCAAAATTGTTTTAGTGTAAGGAGAGAAGACATGTATCAGAGTTTTACCATAAAGTGATGCCAAATGTCTCAGAAACTCTTATGTATATCACACACAGCTTTTATGGTTTAATTTTAGACACTGTTTTCATTTTCTTTACATTAAATTCTAGTTATATCTTGCTAAACTTTGGTTGTCATGTGTTTTTGTGACTATTTAGTGTCCTGGCCCGCTGTGTAGTAACAGATTAGACATTCATACTTTAAGTATGGAGGACGTGTTTAGTTAGCTACCCGCTAAAATGTTTATTAAGCACCGCACATTCATTTTGTGAGCTATATATTCTCAGAAATGTTATAAATCACTGCACTTAAACAGATTAAAACGTATAATTAGCTAACACAATAGCTGTGTAGCAACGTAAGCTAGCTGTAATGTTTAGCATCAGATTCACTTCCCTTGTTGAACTTTATATTCATTAATCTGTCAGAATAAAACGTGTCCGGTTTGGTTTTCACGTTGGGAGCTGCCCCAACATGTGATTGGAGGACAGCTTGCCACGTGCACATTGCTTTACTACCGTGTCTCGTGAGCACGCTTGATTACCTGGCAGCGTCTGTGTGGCGTTTGTAGCTCTTCTAAAAGGTATGTGTTTGTGTTTAAGCTTGTTTTTACTCAGGTTTCCGGTGTTTGGGCTGGTTTGGACATTTCTGCAGAAATCAGCCGGTAACACGAGCTCAGGGTTGCATCACTCCGAGCCTCCGGTGTGTTTTTAGGTGGATTGACCCCATGCAGGACACCGTACATGCTTTATAAAACGTGTTTTTCTGTTTTATAAACCGTCTGGTTACATTTTGCGCGTGCACAGCTGCACAGTGGGAACTTCTCCAGATGCGGGGATGTGTTGTGGCCTGCAGATCCAGTTTACCAGCCTTCAGACACAATCATCCTAAAGCTGCTTAGACTTCTAAAGTTTCACACCCACATTAGTTTTTACTACATTACAAAAACAAGATTTTTGCAAACAGAAGTCGTTAAGTTCTTCTTAGATGTTATACTTTATTCTAAATGACTGAATTACTGATTAATGCAAAGCTATAAGGTATAAAATAAGCTTTTCCCAGCTCTAGAATGTAAATATTTATTTCCTTTTTATTAGTTATGATTCATTAAGGTTGCATCTGTGCTAACAACAATTTAATATGTTGATCCTAAATGAACATAATCCTATAATTTGTAGTTATATTAAAACATGTTATTTGGTAAAATGATCTTAAAGTAGATTTTACCTCCAAAATATGACAGGTCCATGTCCAGATGTTTATGCTGTGTACCAGGGGTGTTAGCTTGCACAAATCAGATTATGTTAACAAAATTAATATTGTGGATTGGTTTTCTGGATTATCTGGGTGATCATAATATCATTTATGTGCATTGTGTTATTGTTTTGTCTCAGCACGCTCCAGAATGAAACATTTCATTAAAGATTAAAAAAAAAGATGTTAACATTTCATTTCCAGTCCAGTTTCCTGGATTGTTGGTAAAATGCAGCAGTTCCAGCTCCAGTTAGAGCCACGTTGACTTCTGGCCCACGTTGTGTGTTCCCCTCCAGCCGCTGCAGGCCTTTAACCCACTTTTTAAACAAATGCTTTCAAAGATAATCCAGTTCCAGCCAGGCATAACCTTCAGAGAGCCGATGCCCTGGCCTCATGTGTCTTATATTTACTCCACACACTGTAAATACTTACAGTAATGTAATAAAATAAGACGTGCGGTCCAGAAGAGAACTTGTGGTCAGCAGTTTTGGACATCTCTGATTGGTTAATATGAAGCACAACGCTGCAGAAACCCAAAATGACCACCTGTGGTACCATTTACCAGGAGGTGGTTGATGATTTTTTGGGGCCTTGAGAGTGTTTTGGGAAGAATTTGAGTTTGTGTTTGTTCAGGGACATGAAGCGCCTGTTGGAAAGCAGCAGCAGCAGCTTGGTTGCTCTGTGCGCTGCAGGACTTTCAGAGCGGCTGTTTCTCAGCGGGGTGTGGAAGAATCCACGCTGTCGGCCTCTGTGCTTACCAACATTTGATGCAAACGTGCTTGCGTTTCCTTTTTGATTCTTACTGCAAGGTCATTTGCAGGTTCGGGTTGCAGGTGTTTCTCTTTTTTTTTTACAATAATTAACACATTTTGCTCCTGCTTAAACCATTTATCATCACATTACACATTACAGCATGGCACAAGTAAACGTTTCTCCCTTCAACTTAGAAATGATCACTAATTTCTGCATTTATGTTGAACATAACAGCTCCTCACACGTTTCTTTCATTAAATCTGGTTTAAATTTCAGTCTCAGCCTTGACGTTTTTCTTTTATTTCTCTGTTCATAATGTTTTATAAGCTATGTTGTTCTTGCATGCTCATTCAGGTTTCATCTGCAGCTGCTTGCCGGCCTCCTGCAGCGTGATCACATGCATTGAGCTGCTTTTTTTTTTTTTTAAACAAACAACATGGCTTTGAGCTCGTTCGACATCGATGCACCGCGATGGGATCAGTCTACGTTCATGGGGCGACTGAAGCACTTCTTCTGCATCACTGACTGGAGAACTGCGCTGTTACCCGACTCGCGGCTGGATGAAGCCAAAGCTTTAGTAGAAAACTGCAGGTAAGAGGATGTAGAGAGGATGTTCATGCAGGTAGTGGGGGAAGGTTTATGTTCTGTTTGGTCCGTGTGGATCCTGCAGGGCCGGATCCGTCCCGCCAGGCACGACGGAGGAACAGCTGTACTATGCAAAGAAGCTTTACGACTCGGCTTTTCATCCAGATACGGGGGACCGTATGAACCTCATTGGTCGCATGTCCTTTCAGGTCCCTGGAGGCATGGCCATCACTGGGTTTATGCTGCAGTTCTACAGGTAGGGAGGAGCGAAAAGGCCAAACTGAACTTGTTTAAAATATATTTGTTCTAATGGACATTTTGTTTCTAGGACAGTTCCTGCTGTGGTGTTCTGGCAGTGGGTTAATCAGTCCTTCAACGCTCTGGTCAACTACACCAACCGCAACGCTGCCTCCCCCATCACTCCAAAGTAAGACCATGTTTACATTCGTCATTTAAGCGTAAAAATCCAGACGAGCTTATATGTGCACATCTCTGCAGGCCAAAGTCCACGTTTCTTGTTTGACATCGATTAAAAAGTAACTTTTGATAAAAGGGGTATCATAAAGATGGATTGGAACCAGGTTTTGAAAGGAGGTTTTACAGCCTTTTCTCCCTCACATGATGTGAAATCAGACACAAAACATGCTTCTGTAGTTTTTATTTTTATCTGATTCCTGATGCAGTCAGTTCATTTCAGACCAGGTTAGTTTTTCTAAGTCTAATTCGGTTTAACACCAGATCAATAGTATGAATGCAATCATCTACAGCGGGCTATATTGACCTATGTTTAAGAAAAATGGGATTAAACACAATAAAATGCTGTGTGCTGTATGAGAAGAAGAGTTATATGTTAAACAAACTCCTTGTAAAGTATTATCTATTAATATTAAGTGGGGTATTGGCTGATGAGGAGAGTTTGATGCTATTAGAAAGCAAAAGGGATTAAACTTCCATTAAACATACTTCCATTCATCTGTGCTGTTATTTGATGATACTGCCACCACCATGCTTCACAGTGGGTATGGGGTTGTTTAGGTGATGCAGAACTTCTGGTTACATGTGGTAAAATATATCTCCTATCTGTGGCCATGTTTGGATGTTTTTCTTTGTTAGAAAAGGTTTCTGTCTTGAAGCCCTACCCCATAGTCCAGACATATGAGAACACAGGCATCCTCCCTGACCAGTTTTCTCCAGTTTGTGACAACCCTCTCTGCTGTGTTACATGGTATATCTGGAAAATGTTTCTCCCACTCCCCTGACTGATAACGCTCTCTAAAGAGATTCCTTCGTTGATTTGTAAGCTCTTTGCTTTTTCTAGAGCTGGAAGATCCTTCGAGGACAGCTGAAGTTTTTTGGGGTGTTAATCAGAGTCTCTTTAATCGTGTTCCCAGCATGACTGAATTGTGTGATTAAGTCAGATAGTGGTAATTAAGTATTAGCTTCTGGATGTGCACACTTTCTACATCTACTGTATCACGGGGTGTTTTTGTACGGCGAGAAGAAGGGAGCACCTGGAACGAACCTGTACATGCCACTTTGGTTAGGAAGTTAGCAGGTGCGTGTTTGTTGAGATGTTAAGCTCCTTTTGGGGGAGCCTAAGGCATGAGATTAAATATATTCTCTCCAAAGGAAGTGCATCCGTGTTGACTTGCATCTGTAAGCTACTTAAGATATTTTACCGAAGAAGAAATGTTTTTAAGAAAATGTTTCACGTGATACTTTAGGTGCATCAGCAACACACCTTGAAATGTTAAAACAGCATGTATGAATGTGGATATACAGAAAAGATACCTGGACTTTATTTGGTGATTCAACAGAGAGCTTTAATGACTCTTTAGTCAACTTTAACTGGAATCTTGAGGCTGTTTTCAGAGAAAAGTATTGTAAAAAGGCTTCTCCTCTGCTAGACAGATTGGTGTGGCTTACATCACAGCAACCAGCACAGCTTTAGCCACGGCAGTTGGACTCAACCTCTACACAAAGGTACAAACACACACAGGAACTAAAACAGTGAAAAGATTAAAAGCTTATTTTGGGCCTCGTGCATCATTGCAGGGCAAAAAAAAAGACTGTTTTAAGATCTTCTCACTTTTGAAAATGACACAACCATTACTCTGATTATGATGATGATCTGTCTCCACCCGCCTCTGCAGAAAGCTCCTCCTCTTGTGGCTCGTTGGGTCCCTTTTGCAGCCGTGGCCGCAGCCAACTGTGTTAACATTCCCATGATGAGGCAGCAGTGAGTCCTCCTTCGTTTTACTCTCCGAAAACCCCAAAATGCTCATAAATGCCCGTTGATTTAGTTTGTGGGCTGAAATCAGAGATCTTTACACACAGTTGTATTTTCTGTGACTTATTCTGAGAAGAGGTGTTGAGCTGAAACTCTGTGTGAGGTGGATGCTAACATGCAAAAGCACTCGGCACATTAAACAAATAATTGAAATGGAGAAAAAGAAAAGACACCATAGAGCGCCTAAAGCTGTGGATGAACATGAATCTGATCATATTTGCATGATAACATTAAGTTTTTATTGCTATAGTTTCTGTTTAGATGCACACGGTGCATAAAATAGTTTATGTTAATGTTATTACACTCCAGGTGCTCCTCAGTGCAACTGAAATATTTGGCACAGAGAGGATTATTGTATCAGTTGTTAATAATAAGCATGAACTGCAGAGTCATTGAGGCGCTGAAGGGATTAAATAATAAATTGTAGTTATCCTTTATTCTGCAGTCGGATGTCAGAGATGAACATCGCTTGTAGGATCTCTTACAAACTTGTTTAGCTGGGATTCTGTGAACCGCTCGGGTCACATTGATTATTATTTGTGGCTGTTATGACACATTTTTATACCATTTATGGTTATTTGTTTATGCTGCTTGTCTCTTAAATGATACAGAAATATTCAGACTTTTTGACCGAACCTATTGAGTACTTTTTAGAGTCGGACCTGCAAAGTTCACCACACGGATCATCATAAGCAGAGACCACCGTGTGTCATAAAACAGTGAAGCTTTTGTGATCATATGAGCATCTTATGAGCACTTTACAGAGAAGGAAAGTCGATTTGACGAAGCTTTACCTTTTGTTTTGTGCTTTTCAGGGAAATTCTGAACGGCATTGCTGTTACAGATGAAAACGGCAACAAACTGGGCCAGTCTAAGGTAAACACTGGTGTTCTGGTTGTGTGTGCGCGTGGGTTCCCTCTGGCTACCCGCCACCCTGAACTGGAATAAGCAGTACAGAAAAAAGATGGATGGATAGCACTGATTTGGGAAACCATGCCATCATATAACAAAGCTTGTTGGGCTTCTCTTGCAGAAAGCAGCGGTTAAAGGCATCACTCAGGTGGTCATCTCTCGAGTCACCATGGCGGCTCCAGGAATGAGTATGCAGCGATGCTTTCTGTCTCGTGGCTGAAGCAAGTTTCTCTGGTTATCCTTTTTATTTCCTAATGCCTTCATTTTCTCCCGTCAGTCATCCTTCCAATCATCATGCAAAGACTGGAAAAATACAAGTTCATGCAGGTCAGATGTTTGTTAATGACCGCTCTGCTGCTGAAGTCACATCAGTGCGCTCACATTTCCTCAATCTTTCTTTCTTCTGTTCAGAGAATAAAGTTTCTTCACGGACCAATTCAAGTGATGATGGTGGGAGTGTTGTAAGTACAGAGGGTTACAGGGTCAGGGGAAGTTTTAACATCCTCCACAGTGCTTCGCCGCTAACTTTTGCTCTTCTTATTTCTCCTTTTTAAAAGTTTGGTCTTCATGGTGCCTGCTGCCTGCTCCTTGTTCCCCCAGAGATGGTAATGAGACGTTTTCTGTTCTTTCACCTCTGACACATGAAGTTAATACTGTCTTCTTTGTTCGGCCGGTGTTTCCACTCACACAAATTGAATTGTGAGTTGTTAAAGTCAAAGTAAAGTCAAAGAAACGGCAAAGACGTCGGGTTAGATTATTTAAATGAGATAGAAAAACCTGTTGTATTTGTAAAACTGAAGTAGGTTATGTAGGATTTAAGGATCAGAAACGTTTAAGAGACATTAATGAGTTAAAAGCAAAGTAGTTTATGATGATTTTAAATGTTTAAGCCATTTTATGACTGAACTAATCAAGATGATTTGCTGTGATCACACCCAGATACATACAGTTTGTGTAGAAATCGTCTAATTCGCTTTATGTGGCCGTGAAAGCAAAAACGATCTCAGAGATGTATTTAATGTGTGTGTAAACACAAATGTAAATATGGTATTCAAGATAAATCTGATTCTGTACGACTCTGAGCTTCAGAGTTAAAATTAAGCCTGCAGTTTAAAGGAGACGTATTGTGCAAAATCCACTTTTTTTTAGCCCTTAAATTCATGTTTTTGTGCACTTTTAAGTGTTTAGGAATGCAGAAAATGTCAATTTATTCCTTCCTGATGCTGCACATATGTCTTCATATTCTTTGTGATATTTTGCAGTCCGTTTTATTTTCTCTATTGTCTATTACGTTTTTTTTTTATCTATTACATCACAGTATTTGCTGCCAAATAAGGTCGTGCACTTCCTGTAATCAAATTGGTGAATCTGATACGTTGACATTTATAGTAAACTTACCAATAAAATTTTTCTCTGCTGGGAGATTAGCGTATCGCTGC
>JBAMHV010000023.1:5478786-5498077 GCA_037177535.1 Pseudomugil gertrudae
TCCACCCATCCATCCATCCATCCATCCATCCATCCATCCATCCATCCATCCATCCATCCATCCATCCATCCATCCACACTTATCCCAATGCATTGTCTAGAGGATTGTCTAGAGGAAATGGGAAAACTATCCATTTCAGGCTTTTATTTTATATTATTTTTCACTTTATTTTCATACTTGAATACAAAGCTGACTACTGCGTCACACCAGTGTTCCTCCCAGCATGAAAACACCCAGAAAACGGTTTTTAGGAGTCCTGAGACGTGTTTGACCTGAAAACACTCCCTGATTAGTGATGGAAAGTAGATTATCTTGTAAATTGGTCTCAGCCAGAATATGCAAGAATGTCTCTAATTTTTCTTGATTTATAACCATCTTACTTTTTAGATAAACATTTAAAACCAAATCTTTGTTTAAAATCCATCCAGTTACTCAAAATGAAACCAGGTTAGTTTGAATGGCCACTTGTAGAGATTATTCCCCGACTCTGTGGCTCCTCCTAACCCTGCTAATCATTTTAGCATCTTCACCTGTTTTTACTTTAAATTTTAATTCCCTCTCTCTGCTCTCATTATATTGCTTTATTGGTAATCTATCAGTGATTTACAGTTTGTTGTTGGGAGGGAAATCTGTTAATAGCAATATTTCATCAGTTATCAGCCATAAACGTGAAACCTTCCTGGTTTTAGCCTCTAAGCTCAGCAGTTATGTCTTTTAGATCGTTGTTTTTGACTAAACAACCATTTTTAAGGTTTTATAATTAAATTTAGAGGCCACAGAAAAATGTCTGTTTAACTTTCTGTCTTACCAGTTGTCTGGCTCCTCTGGATGATGGAAAGTTAATGTAAGTCTTATGGCTGCATATCACTTACACTGTAAACAAGATGCTGCAAGATTACAATATGTGCATCCAGGTATATTGATTGGCCTTCTTTATAGATCTAAATGACCAGAATGCTTAATGTAAGATTTCTTTTTGCCGTTTCAGACCTGCAGATTTGATGCCTTCCTCTTATGTTATGATTAGTTTATATAGATGATTTTAAAACATGATTTTTTTTCCCAATCAGAAGCAAAACTCCTGCAAATAATTCAATAGTTATACTTTAAAAAACAACCCTGTGGATGATTGCTCCACATTGCAACACTTTTAGCTTATTATTTATGCAAACGTAACCATTTGCAGAGCTCGTGCTGAGAAATCTAATGAGCAAATGTGCACAAAACTTCAGTTTTAATGTTCTGTGTGAGGCTCTCCCACACTGACGGCTACTAACCATATCATGACGGCCTCACATGGAAAACAGGAGCGTTCGTGCTTTGATGCCAGAGATTCAGAAAGCGGGCTGAATTGTGTTTGTGGGCGGTCTGTCTCTGTTCAAATGACAGGTTAAACCGAAGGCCCACATACGTCTTGAGTTGAACAAACCACACCACAGAAGTCAGGGATGATTTGGTGGTCACTGGAGTATGAAAAAAGAACTGAATAGTCATGCTGTGGATTGAATGGAGGGGGGGCACTTAGGATGTGGTGCATGTGCTCATATGGGGCTTGCATGGAAAACATTGCGTAGTGCAAACGATACGCATGTATAAGTCATTAAGCATCGTCCTGGTTGGGAGCAGCTGAAATGTGGGTCAGATGGTGGTTTTATGGAGGGGGGCTCCTGGCTGCTGATCGACCGCTGCTGATCAGACGACTTTGGTATCATTCTGCAGCATATTCGACCCCCCGGAGGCCCCAGGTAGTTGTGCTGTTTTTGCATCACGCTGTTTAGTCTGCCGCCTCTGCGACACGCTGTTTAGACTGCATAGGATGATCCGCTCTGGCTTTATTACAGGGAGTGACTGAGAGATAAACATGTCTGCAGCACATAGGTAGACAGATGAGCTCCCATAGTAGTAATCTATTGTGCAAAACAGGGCAATTTCCTTTCAGCGCTGAGCCCTGCTGCTGAGTCTTTGTTCATTAGTTTGTGGCTCAGAATGAGGTCAGGAAATGAGAGCGGAAAAACTGGGAGGAATGCAGGAGAGAGTGCCAGCCAGGTATACTGCTGTGTGTGTTTATGTGTGTACTCTGGCTGCTGCTGCTGCATATTTGCATGAGCATCAGTGTGGAAGTAAAGCTTGAGTTAGCTTATGATTTATCAGTGAGTTTAAATCACTGTTAAATTAGCAGTTCTCTTTTTACATCATGGATCCAGGAGACCTCTTGAATCTTTTATATAATTTTAATATATTTTAATAGTCCAGAATGAAACATCTAGGGTGCATTTTACTAAGATACACAGACTTTCCATTTAGCCTACTGATTTTTGCCTCTTTGGAGCAATAAAAAAAGGAAAATGTGTTTTTTTTTTTATGTTAAAATCTGTTCTGAAGCTATAAAACGAGGTGTTTAGTTGCTCCAAACAATCAATCCTAATAAACGAGTGACAGCCGTGCTTCACAGAAAGGAGGGAGACCCTGTTTGTTTACGCATTGAACGGATGGATGAACAGAAAGATTTTCATATAGATGGATTTGTTTTGTTGCATAGAAAATAACAAACACAAGGACATGTAAACAAGGTGTGAAAATGATTATAGATGCACAGACTGAGCAGGTCCTGATGGCTCACAGTGACAGACATCACAACCACACAGACATAATATGATAATATGAGACATAATATGCTGGATGTATGATTTTAAAAGGTTGTCTTCTTGAATTGGTTTGTGTAAAATAGCTTCTCGCTCTTGCAGACAAGATGTTTGGCTCGTGCTTGAACTGCTTTGATGTTTTTTAAATCTGTGTTGGTAAAAAAAAAACATCCTCAGGAGTTGTTAGTGAGCTTGTAAGGTTTACTTCCTGGTTCTCCTTTGATTCCAACTCAAAGTTTGTGAACCACATTGGATTAGACAACAGGTTGCATTTCTCACCGTAACATTGTTTCCTATGTGAAGCTGTGAGAACATCAAGATAAAAGCAATATCTCAAGGCAACTTTTTCTGCTTTTAGCTTCATTATTAAGCCTTAATGTGATAAGATGTTGGGTTTTAAGCTTCCCTCTATTGATTTGATCTGAGGGGTGTGATTAAAGTTTTTCATTTTCATTTGGGTTTTGTTTGGACAAACTGTTGCTTGGTGCGGCGAGGTCGAAACAAGACAAACACAAAGGAAAAGGTTGTTTAGTTGGTATTTTAATCTTAACACAGACTCTAATCACATGAATGTGCCAATCAGACAAGTTCAGGTTTAGTATGAACCTGTTAGCATTGTGAACATAAAATGAAACAGGTATAAAAATACTATTTTATACAAGGCATAAATATGATTTTGCTGTAATCTTTAAACCAGCTTTTCCCAGCATCTTAAAGGAACTGGTGTGTGACTGATGTTTTTGCTGCTTTCTTATTGTATAAATGAAACCAGCAGCTCTTCAGATTAGCAATAGCATCGTATTAGCACTAAGAAATAAGGAAGGAGCTGGGAACCAGAGATGTTATTAACTCCAGGAGCCATGGACCCCCATATTTGTTTCTGCTCCAAGCCATAAACTGAACCCAGGAGTGTACGAGCAACGGCGTCCTGCTGAATGTGTGTTAATCTGTGTGTCCTCCGTTCCCTCCGTATTGCTCATATTTTCCATTCTGAATAAATGCCTTAAGCATAGCTGAAGCTTGAAGTCAGTCCTGCCATTAAACACACACACACACACAGAGCAAGAAACACCTCCAGCCAAGTTGTTCTTTGTGTATCAGCTTTATAGATATATTCTTAATCCTTTATTTGGCTTCCTGGTCTTTTGGAGGCCTCTTCTTAGGTTTTCACTCGCTGGGCGACTACAGATGCCAAAGCTTATTGTTATGGTTAATACAACACATTCAGGACGTTTTGGGCTCTGTCATTCGCCTGAGATGAGAATCAGAGGATTTAGTTGATGATGTGTTGGTTGTACAGAGTTTTTTCATTAGCACCAGTGACATAAAGTGGAAAGTATGAGTCTGGAGGCACTTTTTAATCTACCTTCTTGGGAATTTTAACTATTTCCAACACAACTGACCCAAATAACAACTTGTTGCCTGTTTGTTTTGTCTGTCTGACCATCCTGTGTTATTGTGGTGAGTTTAGTCACTCCATGAAAATCTGACAGGAGATGTGAGGCCACGTGAAAAGGGTTTCCATGGAAGTCTCCTGCTCGGTGTGTGTTTCAGATCCTATCATGAGTCCTTCATCTGCTGAATCAGATCCCTTTGTTAGCACTGAACATAGCTAATCTTATTGGAGTCACTGGACCTGCTGGTTTTGTTCGTTGATATTAAAAAGAGTCAAACAGAAACCGCAGGGTTGTGAGATAAGATTTTTATTTTCATACAAGATGACACAACATCCTGTCACCTTGAAAAGTCAGTGGTATATTTAAGTCAAGATACCGCATAGATGCAGTATAACAACACGTCAGGTCATACGAGCTGCTCTTTGGAGTGACTCACCTGATTCCACTCTACGCAATATTTGAGTCCACTAACACTAAAATAATGACACTAAACCTGTGAAGCACATTATTACTGTAGAGAAAATACAGTAACTACACAACTTACAGCTTTTTTTAACCCCCCAAACAAACATTCCTCTTGTTTTCAGTAACAAATGGGAATGTCCTACTTCAGAAATGAGGTGGCTGATGTGAAGGAAGGAAATTGTGTTTTTAATAGCACGAATTGGACGTGTGTTTTTATTACGTAGCATGAAATGTTAAACGTTTGGGGGGCAGATCGCACGGCAGCTTGAGCTGCCCGAGCCAGCTTGCAGGCATCGTTTCACTTCCCTCATGAAACTGTTTTTACCTTTAATAGCATAAATGATTTGACAGCATTAAAGCATTTTATTTGCTTCATTCTTTTAGTTTTTGCTGACAATCAGCTTCAGCACTGTTTGTGGAGCCTTTGTAAACGACAGCGATCATTAAGCAACATTTTAAGCAACTTATGGCAGATTTAATCAAACCAAAAGTGTCTTTCGCAGACGCAAATTAGCAACTTTTTATATCTGACATATTTATGATAATATATGAATAAATAAATCTATCCATTTTCTACCGCTTTTCCCTAAACGGGTTCGCGGAGAGGCCGGAGCCAATCCCAGCTCACAATGGGCGAGAGGCGGGGTACAACTTGGTCGCCAGTCCATCACAGGGCCTGAATAAATAAATACCCAAAAAATAAATAAGACAAAAAATATGAAAAGACATGAAGATATTTTAATGCTGTTATCCAGAAATAATACCTAAAATTAAAATGCTTTAAATATTTCCAAACATCTCATATCACTGAGGATTCATTTGAATTTGACCTCTGACCTCTTGCTGTCAGAGATGCCATTTAGCAGATACTTGAGCAACTATATTACTATTTAAATATCTTATTGTCTTTCTGTGTGTTTTTTCTAACTTTCACAAGTGATTCGAGCCAAAGTAGTGGGAGAGAGAGAGGTGGACTCTGGGAATGATGTCTATGGGAACCCCATCAAGAGGATCCAGTATGATGTCAAACAAATCAAGGTGAGGAAGCTCTCAGACTCGTGTGTTTGTTTTTTAAATGTCTTGTGCTGAGATTCTCTCTCCGTGTGACATTGTAGATGTTTAAGGGGCCTAACCAGGACATCGAATCGGTCTTCACTGCTCCGGTGTCTGCTGTCTGTGGTGTTACTCTGGATGCCACTGGCAAAAAGGAGTACTTGATCTCAGGTTTGTATGCAAACCTTTTGAAGGAAATGAAGACATGTCACCTCACAGAGACAAAACATCATCAAAATGATTAAGAACAAGAAATTTAAAGCTTTTAGTGGCTTAGTAATGAAGCTTGTCAAAGTAATTGTGGGAACAACTAAAACTAAACATGAAACGCAGACAGATGAGGCAACAGGAATTCATCTGCAGATAAAAGATGTAGACATGCAGGTGTGCACGGCTGGGCAGCGTGCAAGAAGCCCGACGGGCACGTTGGAGGCGTAACTGTTTATGTTATTATGAGTAATGATACATGCTGACTAAACCCGGTGGAGACAGGGAGGGACGGCGTCTGTACATTTTATGAGACATTTTATGCCCGAGTGGCTGTTTGGCATCCTCGTAGTAGTGTCTAATGATTTTAAAGTAAAAAAAAAGTTCCCTAGCTGCAACAAAAGTTGGAACAAAAACTTTGAGAATCTCCAGTAGATGATCTCCCGCCTTCTCCAAACAACAAACACTGTCTGAGAGCAGCTGATGAGTGATGTGGAGCATTTAATGGGTCAAAGTGACAATCCACATGCAAAGTTAGCGACTCCAAATATGCTAAATCCTCTTAAAAGATATTTATTATTTTATCTTTCTCTTAACCTTTCATTTAATTAGACCAGCATATTTCCAGCTCCTGCTGGATTCCAGACCATTAGCACCCACCCCTGCAATATTTGCATCAGATCCCAATCACAGCGCGGCCTTCTAGTGTGAATCATCGAACAAACATGCTGTTTATTTATAGCAGCAGCAATAAAACGAGTCTCTGAATGATCTGCATTTAAATTATGAGCATAAAGTCATGCTAGAAGACTCTCAGTTTGCATAGTAAGTAACATTTTTACATTTTCCCTTAAAAACATGCTGGAGAGGGAATGCCCTCGTTCATGTCCATGCTGTGATTACCTGTGGAGACTTTACCTGTTTTAGTCTAATGACATCTGAGGGCCTGAAGATCACAAGCGTCCAATTGTGACTTACATTTTAACTTAATTTAACTTCTATTCCCATATTAAACAAATCTGTCCTCCTATGATGATAATAAAATAAACCAAAATGTTAAATAATGCCTTTATTTGTCTGCGTGTCATGAATTTAAGTAGCACAAGCATGGCGGGAAGAGGAAACCCAGTGGATCATGATGTCATTCGAGCTCTGGTTTCTTCATCACAGACAGAGATGCACCCACAAGCACTCACCCCTAATTACATGGAGTTGTAAGAGGAGGAACTTGCTGAAGCCAGCGTTTCCTCTCGCAGACTCGAGCGGTGGGAGAGACGGTTAACTTTCTGCTGAGCGGGGCATCTTTTAAAATGATTCGTCTTCTCTTTAGGTTGAAGGGTCAAACTTTGGAGGCGAAGGCATACAGTAAAACTCCGACATGTTGAGAGCTGCTCTGCAGACAGATAGCGGTGATGAGGATGGCGTGCAGATCTGTAAACTCAGCTTGAAACATCACCTTGTTTAGACTGGTTAGCCTCGTGTGTGCCGTAGAACCAATGTAGATGCAGATACCTCCAGCTATCAGTCAGAGAAGTTACAGATTTGATCAAGTGTAGCCTTGATATTGTTATCAGCTGTTTACATCCGGGACATGTTTGTTTTTGTTTTGGCTATGTTTCCTGTCACATCTGTCATTTGGAAACCACACATTGCTGCTTGATCTTTTCCAGGCAAGGCCGAGTCTGACGGGCGCATGCACGTGACCCTGTGTGATTACATCATGCTCTGGGACTCCTTGAGCGCCACCCAGAAGAAGAGCCTCAGCCAGCGCTACCAGATGGGCTGTGACTGCAAGGTAAAGGCAGCAGAGGGCCGTCTGTGTGTGTTTGGTTTATCTCCCGGAGCACAGCAGCTGTTTAAGACAAATCCAAATGAGAAGCAACAACTGTGTACAGGAACAGATCGTTCCTAAATGTGGTTGATTTTATTCTGCAGGATTTGTGTAGTTTAAGTAAACACATTATTAAACTGTTTGTGAGCTTTGGGGCTGTTAAAGGATGGATTGCATTACACAAACCCTCCAGTTTGACTCATAGACTGTAAATAAGAGGTTATTGTGACCATTTATCTGCATCAGATGAGGGATCAGTCACACCTATCAACACTTGCTGCAGCACGTCACGATTCAGGACATTTTTCACAACCATTTAGGAGGAATTTGTGTTCTTGCATAATATAACTGATGTACGACCAGTTAAAGGAGCAAACGAGCAGAAAGAAAAACTTTAAGAGGCTGTGTGAATGTGTACAAAACTACAAACACACTTATTTGTCTTTGTGGGAAGAGCTGTTGCTCTTCAAATTGTATTTATAAAGCACTTTTCATGCCACAAAGCAACACAAAGGGCTTAAAAAGTGCATATTTAAAATGAAACATGTCATTAGACAACAGAAATGTACAAGAATAGCTTGATGATATGAAAGATACATATAAGGATTCAGATGTAAAATAAAATAAAGGGTCTATGTTATGCAAAATCAAATTTATGAGCTTTTAACCTTCTGTTAGTGTTAATTGTGCCTTAAAACAAACCCAGAAGTAGTTTTATTTTTTATCCATGCGTTTTGTAGCTTCATTACTTTGAAAAGAAAGGTGTGGCAAAGCAAATGCCTGAACCCGTTGCTCATGGTGGAGACTGGATGAGCAAGAGGAGCTGGGAGCAAGCCATAGTAAGCCGTTCCCAGTTCCAAGTAGGAGAGTAAGACCACCAAGTAAGTAAGTAAGAAATGAGAGTTTATATATTATGGTGCATGTTGCAAAAAGCATCATATCATCATAAATGTGCATAAAATACACAGTGAAACAGCAAATATGGCATAATATAGGACCTTTACATAAATGTGGAGCATAGGTCTGGTTCTGACTGGGAACTGGTAAAAGATCCAGATGACCAGAATGGTTTTTAGGTTTATACTGGGTCAAGAGTCACTGATGTATTCTGGGCCTAAAACATTCAAAGCTTTATGATCTTTATAGACTGTTAGGAAAAGCTACAAAATAAAGCACCTTTTTCCTGCAGACTTTTCTTGAGTACATTTGCTGTCGATCTTCAAAACCACCAGTTCTGATGTCTTCTTCCTTGTTCACTGGTCCCAGTAGGGTTCTACTGTGCAGCACTGCCTCTGGCGGTACTGCTCCATTTGCTACATTACATTCACACGCTCTCCGTGTAGCTAAATGTAAGATAGAAGCAGACCTCAGCTTGTCTGAATGCTGTGTAAATAACCCGACTGGTATCGGAGAGATACCTGGATTACACACTTTCCCTGAATTCCTGGTCCATCTTGTGAATATGGGTTACCTGACATAGTTGCAGTTTTGTCTCAGTGCAATGATCTCCGAGCTCTCTGTGAACTTTGTGTGTTGTGGTTCTGCAGATCGTGCGCTGTCCTTCTCTGCCCTGTGAGATTTCTGCTCGTGAGGAATGTCTGTGGACGGACCTGATGATCGAGAAGCAGGTGCACGGTCGCCAGTCCAACCACTACGCCTGCGTTAAGCGGGCAGATGGCTCCTGCTCCTGGTACCGCGGCGTTACGCCGCCCAAGAAAGAGTTTCTGGATGCTGAGGACCCTTAGTCACACAGCACACGCAACTCCCTGCTGCACAGAGATCAATGTAAATGACTTAAATGACAAGTTAAGTGTTCACTATCAGGCAAAGTGATTTAGAAAAATCTTTATAAAAAAAACAAGGCAATGCTTTGACCAAAATTAGCTGCTGGTCTGAAAACAACCTTCCTCCTCCTGTTAGGACTCAGGGTTATTCTCAGACTCGGCCATCTTGTGAAAACATCCAAAAGCATCATGATGATGTAACTTCCTCCTGAGGCTGGCGTCAGGAGGAAGTAACCTCTGGGTGAGACGGAGCACTTCCTGCCCCACAAACAGCTCTACTACCAATCAGTTAGTCCCAAAACCAGTCCCTACCCAGCATATTTTTGCTTTTCTTACCTCATACCCCATTTTATTCCAAAGCAAATTTCAGTTTTTTTTATTTTCTTCCTAATTTTTCTCATTTTAAACGTTGTTTAAACCCTGAAGGCTACGTTTTGCTACCTTTTCTGCTCTGCTTAGGCACAGGTGACATCAGACGCCCTAAAAAGTACATGATTCATCTTAGTTTCCTTGTGATTTTAGTGGTTTTAAATGAAGCCCGTAGCCATCACAGGCCTCCCTGGACCAGTCACCCTCACCAGTGAGGCTGAGCAGTGTGAGCAGTGCAGTCACAAACACTCCTTTCTTCTCTATCCATCAAATCATTATGTTATGTAGCTGTACAGTACCTATGCATATACTTTTGTTGTTACTTGATGATTATTATTTACTGCATTAGAGCTAGATTTGCACTTTTTGAGGATGAGTTTCAGTAAAGACGAGAACCGGAACTTTCTGATGTGGAAGTTAACTAGACCGGCAGATCTGCCTCCGGGGCAGAGTTTGGTGGTCCGCATTCACAAATACAAGCCAATTCCTGCTACATTCACCATTAAACGTCAAATAATTTGCAGTGAAAGTTTAAAGAAAACCGTGGATGTGTGAGAGGTTTGAGAAATAAGGATCTTTTTGCAGATTTGATGCGTGAAAGAGAAATAAGAAGAGCTCGTGGGATGTTTCAGTGTCTTTGTTTTAGCTGTTTGTTGTAAATGCAAGCGGCAGTTTCAGATTTCCTCGCAGATGGTTCATTTCACGAGTAATACAGATTTTACATGCTTAATGTTAGCTTTGACTCGTCTTTCAAGTTATTAAATGAAAGCTTTATCGCTGTACTAGAAAGCAGTGCTGTTTTATACACCTCAAGCTACGGTAACTAAAATATATATAAGATGGAGTATTAAAGGCATAATTTAAAAGTAAACTTTCTCCAGTTTTCTTTCCTTTGTATTTTTCAGTGTTATTATTATACCTGTCATGTTTTTTTCATGTGGTTTCACTGTCTTTGTCCTATAAGACGTCATGTCAAGAGGGTCCTCTTGCGCTGGAGTAACGTGAGAGCGAGAGCGATTAGTCCTTTTCGGAGAGGTGTAGAGAAATGCGACATACTTTGTGTGAATAGAGGACTGTGCATGTGTTTGATGCTTTGTGTAAGTCCTGGGGAAGGACAAAATATTCAGTATTATCAAATAAAAAAGTTTGAAAGAGTACATGTTGCCTGTGTTGTTCCTGTTAGCAGGTGTGTGGTTGGAAATTTGCCTCCATTTCAAAGTGGAAATTTCTTAAATATTCCAGATATATAAAAAAATATTAAAATATTTTCATGAGGAATGTGCTTAAAACTAGTTCTGACTTCTTCGCTGCTGCATTAGGATATCTTTTTATTTAGATCGCTTGACAACTACTGTGTGCATTTAAACTCAAGATATTTATTTTCACCTGGATAAATTGTATTAATATTGACCAGTTAACTCTTTAAATCCTGTACCATCGTTTATAGGCTTGTAAGTTGAATATCAATAACTAAGAGTATATATATATAGGTGTATTTAAATACTTTTTGAGAGAGTACATAGAAACATTTGTGTGATTTGTTGCTGAGAGTACCCTTTTATCCAGAGTTTTCCCTGTTTTAACTTTATTTTAATGTAATTGTAAATATATTCAACCATTATTGAATGAAACTGTGGGATCTATAACACTAAATCCATTGTATTCACATACATGAAGTACACAGTAAATTAATGGTACGATATTGTCAATATGTGGGTAATGAGAATATTTAAATCTCATAACATTTTCAAATAATTTTACAAGTACAAATTAATAAATAAAAAGAGTTAATAATAAAAAAATTCCTGAAGCTGAAAAATGTTTTTTATTTATTCACACACAAACATAAAAATCTATCAGCTATTAAAAAAGTGTATCATTAATCATTGGAGAATTATATTCATGTTATTCATGCTACTATAAACATTATGTTTGTGATATCGGTGTGTTAAGCAGCCAGCAAGCTGCATGTGGGTGCAGCATAATGATAATAAGAGCCAGTAAATGTGGTCGCCTCAGCCAGAAAATATCTGGAAAATGTGCAGCCAGAGCCCAGAGGTGGTTTGTCATCTTTGTTAATTGTTTTCTTGGTAGCCTCAAACAATGTCATAGCAATCACCCCGTGTCAGTGGGGATTTCATGCCAAGCTTTATTCATTGTAAATGCAGTAAGAGTGGGCGAACACATCCATCTCTGTCTCCATGTCTCCGCTTGTTTCCAGCTTTGTGTTTGAAACTTGAGTTATATTAAAACACAAGAGTTAATTTAGCAAACTCTGCTTTGTAATCCTTGTTTATTATCTTAGTGAAGACAGGCAGGAAGAAACATGAGCAGGTCTGTCTCTCTGATTAAATACTCAGTGCTAACAGCTGTCATTACTTTTAAAGACACTTCTCTCATGCAACAGACTCCAGCAATAAATTATGATACAGGTCATCTTTTTTCGTTTATTAAATTAATATTATGTGATTTATATCAATCATAACAGCATCATTAGTAACCATTGACCACAGATGAACACAGTAATAAATGTACATGAAGCTGTGAGGCCACCCAGTGGCTAACAGGGGAAACAGCAGCCTCTTCTGTCCCTGCTAAAGTTTAAATACTTACATTTATTAGGTTGTGTAATAAAATTACCCAACAAACCAATTTACTAAATAATACACTAAAATATGACAAGTTTGTGACAGCAGTTATGCTGTATGTCTGGTCAGTCAGATGGACAGATAACTGAGGACAGTTTGTTGCTATAATACACAAAGTGCTGATTTAAGAGACGTGAGTCAGTTACTGAGATATTTTTTTTAAAAAGCTTTAAAAATTAAATGCTGGTGATTCATGGCTCCAGCTTCCCTGCAGTCTGGATTTCTTTGGGACATTATCTACACTTTTCATCATAAAGGTGAGCAGTCAGGTTTTCCCATAACACCAGCTAAACAAACTGAAAACTACTGAAATTTACCTGTTCAGGTGCCTAAAAAAAGCTCAAATTAAACAATGTTTCTGTTGTTCCCATCAAACAATTAAGAAACACTGAAACACTTCCACAGAACAGCATCGTCTGACACTTTTGCTACAGTCATTTATCATTACAAGATGAATAAATGTAACTGTTTTATTATTTTCCTTTATTCTTGGAAATTTCTCTTTTCAAATAACTTCAGACAAACTGAACCAAGAAGCTGAGCCGTGAAATTCTGCCTCTGTCTCGTCATCATAATGATGCTGAAACAGATTCAATCTGAGTGTGTAGCCACCATTTAAAAGGGTCCAGTCTGTCTCCTGATGCAACCTGCACTTATCGTGTCTAGAAAGTAGAAAGTGAGAGGGAACAGGCACCTGTGTTCAGATCTGTGAGTAGTTTGCTTTTTTATGACATTCTGCTTTATTAGAGGCTTTCAGGTCAGGTCCCTCTGTGCTGCTTCCTCTACTTACTTCCAGCAACAGGCTGTTTAAGGAAAGATATGCTACATTCATTCTGCAGAACCATGACTGATCAGCACAGCACAACCCCTGCAGCTCTGCTCTATTTATATGGATGGGACATGAGCATTAATAAAATAATTTTGACACACTCCAACTGCAGCGAGAATCAACCCCACCTGTTTAAACACATTGTGGAAAATGATAAACTCCATTATTGATGCATAAACGTCACATTGAGAGTCCCTGATGAGCCAGATATGACATGTGATGTAGGCTTACAGTACATCCATCCATTTTTTATCACTTTGTCCCTGAATGGGGTCGCCGGGGGGCTGGAGCCAATCCCAGCTCAAAATGGGTGAGAAGCAGGGTACACCCTGGACAGGTCGCTAGTCCATCACAGGGCCATCACACACAACCAACATCCTATCCCCAAGGTGCATGTCTTTGGACTGTGGGAGGAAGCCGGAGAACCATGAGAGAACCCACGCTAACACGGGGAGAACATGCAAACTCCACACAGAAAGATTCCCGGTTTGACCCCTGCCCCAACCGAGGGTCGAACCAGCAACCTTCTTGGCCACAGTGCTAACCAACTGCGCCACCGTGCAACCCCGCTTACAGTACAATTCAATTCAATTCATCTTTATTAAGGACACAGAGAAATAAATGGTCCATATAATTAAAAGTACTATTACAGCACTATAAAAGTACAAAATAAATAAATAACAACAATAATAATAACAGCATATCCAGCCCATTATTCTATACTAAATATAGGTAAGATCGCCAGTGACTCCACATTTTTATGTAAACCTCACAGAGCTGACCTCAGGACATACCAAAGCTTGTATAAAGACATTAAATGAACTCATAATTCTGCACATAAATTTGTAACAGAAACGTTGTATTGCAGCAGCACAGGAGCGACCACCACCGTTAACAAACCTCTGACTGACACTACAGTGTCTAGGGACCTTCAGCAGCATCCTCATAGAGTTATTATATGCTAACTGGACTTTTTGTAGTATCGCCACAGTTGTGAAGTGTACAGAGGACAACCACATGTTTTAAACAGAGTTGTTTTTGTTAAACTTTCACACCAACATGTTTGCTTGTCCGTATAATTTACACAGCTGTTTGTGCATGTCTCTGTCATCACTGCAAATATAATGACCAAAGTATTTGATTTCATGTGTGGTACCAAGAGCATTACCTGGAAGTTACATTCCTATGCAGCATGATAATTAAATATAACCATACAGACATCCGAAAGCTGCTGAAGGCCCAAACTGTAGGGACAAAAAAGTCTGTTTAAGTTCAAATTCAGTTTACATTTCTTTTCTGTGTTGCTGCTGTTACATCATAATGTGCTTGTTAAGGAGGAATAAAGGTTTAATCTTTTTTATTGATAATGCTTTTGTGATTCACAGGAGACTTCTTCACCATCACTTATCTGAATAAACTTTAGTTTCAGGATTGTTGTAATGATTAATGAGATGCATCGTTCTTATTTAAAGAAAACATTTTAATACTGAGGAAAAACTGCTAGAAAAACATGTTAGGCAATCCCACTAAAATGCAGCTGGCCAGCATGCAGACCATTTAATACCCCGCATTTATCAAACCACATGATGGTTCCCACAAATATGCTAAAATGTGTGTGAAAGAAAAATGTTTGATATGCATCTTTTGTTGTAAGAATGCATAAAAGATCTATTTAGCACCCACTAAATTTCCCAAAAGACCCCCTTTTTGCTCTCGGGTTTCAGTGCCACCTGTATGTGTGTTGTTTCACAATAACAGTGAAGTTAAAGAGAGAAAGGTGTACCTACTTGTGTCTGGGAGGAAATGAGTGCCGGCAGAAACAGTTCAAGGATGAGGTCGAGTGCAACAGAAAGAGGTCAGCTCTGCAGAGAGAGGAGTGGAAAGAGGAAGATCTAACTGATTTAATGGGTGAAAAGAGAAATGAGGTGATGCATGAGGAAATGTAGTGCAAGAGAAAGTAGGAGGTGCTGTTAAGACAGCAGTACTGCTTCCTAATGGCAGACAGGGTTTAAATTTAGTTTTAGTTGCTGGTATATATAGAGGACCCTCACCAACATGTGCAAGCGCTGCGGTGACAACTGTTTCAAATGCTTTGCATGAAGATGCATTACTGACACATGCACATCATGAAGACCCCCTGCACTCTGCTGGAACTCAGCAGCTGCTTCTGCTGTTGGAAGTGGTGCCACTAAAAGCTTTTGTTGCTTCTCCATACCGCTTTATTCCCAGCAGGTGTTCCTTATTATGAGAAGCCATCTTTTCTGCTGGTCACTTGCTTTAAATTACCAGCCAGAGGATCACAAGGGAAAATATATCATAAGGAAAATATCATGGCTTTAAAGCAGGCGGATCAAAACTGTGGATGGACATAAATGTAGGTGTTGGATGTGATCTGAATATCAATATCAGCATTTAAATATGACATTAGAAAAGTATTATCACTTTTTAAAAATAACTTTTACACAACGTATACATGTTGTATATCAAACTTTTTTGCAATTTTTCCTCTAACTCAGGGGTGCCCAAACTTTTTGCCTCTGAGGGCCAAACTGAAAATGAGCCAGGAGCCAAACATTGCAGCTTTAAAGCGTCTCTGGTCTGTACGCCACTGCCTGTGGGTCTCCATGCGGATGTGTTGAGTCAGAGCGCTCAAGGCTGCGTGTGCAAAGGCTCATGGGGGATCTTTTCAAGTTAATAAAACTATATAAAAGTGAGGAAAATATTGACTTTTCTACAAATGTTAAATACACCAAGGATTAAACTTTTAATTATTAAAGTTGATATGAATAAAAACACAATGAGTGAGGTGTTTATACCTATACAACCCTATAGAAACTGCTAGAGACTTAATGGACATAAGTAGGAGATATTATCATCTGTCATTAAGCTCTGAAATGTCTTTTCATCAAAGTCTGTAGGTTTCTAAATATAAACATTTACGAGCGGGCCAAGAGCAAGTGCTGGGGGGCCAATTTTGGCCCGCGGGCCCCACTTTGAGCACCCCTGCTCTAACAAGTTTTCCAGATTTGTTTGTTTATGTGTTGGTACAACTTTCAATAAATCATGTGGCTGTGACATCATCAGACTGCGCCATCCCTTTCAGCATAAGGAGCTTGTAATCAGGCTCGTTTGGCATCATTTTAAAGTCTCTGCTATAAAGTTTACTGCAAAGTGGAGGATATATCTTATTTACTTCTGAAAATTAAGAGTTAGACTAAATCGGTATATCAAAATCTTCAAAAACCCCCAATATCAAACATCGCCGGTGTAAACCGTATCATGAATCTGTACAACTGTAACATGACTTTACTGATAAAGTCTACAAATGGTACTAATACTTCTTGCATCTTTGTGTATGTTTGCTCAGCTCTGACTAAACTAAACTGGGCTCTGATGCGTGTGTGGGGGTGTGAAGCAGGATGATATGCGATTGCGTGCATGTGTGTGTGTGTGTGTGCATTTGTCATCACTTCCAAGAATACTTTAACAACTGTTCAAAGTGACACAGTAGTGGGTGTGTGTCTATAAACAGTGTGCTTGATTTGATGCGTTATCTTTGTCCTCTTGTCTCACTTCCTTAAAGTCATATCTGTGTTTTATGGAGATTTTGTTTTTGTGTGCATCTGCGTGAGTGTGTAGCCTGAGAGGCTGAATGCAGGAGAGAGGTCAAGTGTGTGAGCAACAGTGAGGAGGGAGGAGAGAGAGCAGAGCAGCGAGCATTTTTCTGAGAGTTCGACAGAGTCTGGTTGGTTGTCTGGAAGGAAAACACTTCTCACTGTGACCGGAGAGATCTTTGGGAAGACAAGGTGGGATGCTGGGTAGACACGGTTAACCTGAAAAGCTGTGGAGAAACACTGTTTTGTGATGGGGACAGTGAGTGAGCTGTGTGCATCCAGTTTCCAGGCTTTTCTCTGTCCTACAGTGCGAGCAGGGATACCTGCTGCAGCTTCAGGTGAGTGCTTTTAAGAAAACAAACATCTTCTCTTGTTTTTTCACACATAAAAATCTATTCAGCCGCTGCCATCTCACCTCATCAGCCTGAAAAAATCTTGATACATCTAACATATGTGGCACATGTTGATGTTGTGTGAGCGTGATGGACTAACAGCAAAACATTTACAGTGAGATTCAAAGTGCTATCAGTTGCCGTGGTGATTTTTCAGTTATCAAGACAGAGTGCTCTGTAGTGTTTGTGTGAGCCGTGCTGTGTTTCTGACATTTCTGTGTTCACGTACACACATGAGTCAGTGTGTGTGTGTGTGTGTGATGGTGGGCTTGATTTGAGAACATGACGCACACCCATCATCGTCTGGTCCAGGATCCTCCTCTCCAGTGGGTGCTGGAGTGACATAATCTCCATCACTGCCCACTGTTCTCCCTCTGCAGGTGCTTTTATATCATGTCAACGTGCAAAAAGCTACTTTTACACAATGAATGCAGCTGGACACTCATACAGGTCAATTTAATTTAATATAGTCTTATAAATACACTAGTTGAGAGTGATAATTTCTTTATTCTGTATTTATTAAGTCACAGGGTTGCTGCAACAGGGACAGTTTCACAAGATCAGCTACACTAAAGCTTCATTTGATGACTATATCTGTATGTTTAGCAGCCAAATGTATTTGCCATAAGACAGATTGACATAATAATTAATTAAATTTCATTATTTCACTCAGAACACAACCTGCACTTTCTGAAAAGATCATTTGAGAGTCAGAAAACTACTCTCACATTCATTGGCTGTCTTTGATAAGCAGAGAGAAGAAAAGTTCACTGGTACCAGCATCTTAAAATGTGAGCATTTGCATTTTGCTTCCCAGTTTTCATGATCGCGGACAACATCTTAGCGATTTGTGGCTGTTGAGACGGTGCACGGCATTTAAATGTGTGGGTTTAATGTCAGAAATTTCACATGCATTGGGAGTAAAAATGATTTCTTAGTCAGGATGGAAAACAAGCGGAGGTGTCGTTTCTTTTTATTTGGCTGAATTTGGTGAAACTTATGAAGAGGTGGAGCTGTATGGATGCCCAGTTTGGATGACTGAACAGATGATCTGGGCTCAAGTTCAGGAGGTCAAAGAGTCAGAAAGGCCTGATCCTAGAAAAATAACACATCTTCTGAAAAGAAGACAAAGAGACAAGAATTATGACGCACAGAATGGCACAATGAGACAAAAATAACAATACAACCTCATGATAAATGAACAAGGTGTAACAAATAAATAAATAAGACAACAAATATATCCACAATGATAAAAAAGACAAACTGTGTGACCTCATATGAGCAGAAATACTTCATTCAGTTTTTTTATAATAACTTTTTAAATAGTCGTTTTATTTAAGTTCATTTTCTCACTCAGGTACCAGTTTAATTTGTATGTTTTTTCAGATGCAATCCTTGTTAAAAGGAGTTCTGCACATCCACCATAATACAATAAGCCTCCTGTTAATGCTTTCATTTGAACTTGTCCTTGCTTTTAAATCCACTAAACATTTTATTTTAGATTTTTAGAGCTGACCCTTCAACTGCTGCAGCTCTTCCTCACCCCGCCTCAGCATATCCTGTTTTTGGCGTGTCCAAACTCTGAATAAAGCGCTGATTCAATCGCACAGCTGCAATCCTTTGCCCTCTTTTTCCTCTGTCCTTCACTACACCCTCTCTTCTCCCTTCCCATTTTTGCTCATACACAAGCCGTCCATCTCTGATAGCAGACCTGCTTCCTTCACCTTCACACCCATGGTGATTAAATCTGCCCTGATAGGGACTGTTTTTTTTTTATTTTATTTAATTGTCCAAACTATATCTTGCTAAATTTGATTTCCTTTTTCCTGGTTATGATACATTGCCAAGTTTTGGCCACACAGATATAATGATGAAAGCTGAACATTTACACAAAACAACAGTAAAATTGTTTGAATGCAGAGAAAACAATGGCACACTGAGTATACATGCAAAACTAACTGATTAGCCTGTTGTTTTAATTTGTCATTATCTATCTATCTATCTATCTATCTATCTATCTATCTATCTATCTATCTATCTATCTATCTATCTATCTATCT
>JBAMHV010000023.1:5505905-5543909 GCA_037177535.1 Pseudomugil gertrudae
CATGCTGGTTTACTCATGCTGGTTTACTCATGCTGGTTTACTCATGCTGGTTTACTCATGCTGGTTTACTCATGCTGGTTTACTCATGCTGTGTCATTGTGTACAGAGATGATTTCAACATCAAAGTTCTGCAGGCCTTCCTGGAGTTACACGAGTTTACAGACCTGAACCTCGTTCAGGCTCTCCGGCAGTTTCTGTGGAGCTTCAGGCTGCCTGGCGAGGCTCAGAAGATCGACCGCATGATGGAAGCGTTTGCCCAGCGATACTGTCACTGCAACCGCGGCGTGTTTCAGAGCACGGGTATATTTCATCCTAACCATTTGGATTTAATCTTTAATCACATATAATCCTGAATTTAATTAGTATTCCCAGGTTTCAAACGCCTTTTTTCTCCGTTTTCAGATACGTGTTACGTGTTGTCGTTCGCCGTGATCATGTTGAACACGAGTCTACACAACCCCAACGTAAAGGACAAACCTTCAGTTCAGAGATTCACCGCGATGAACCGAGGCATCAATGATGGCGGAGACCTGCCCGAAGACCTGCTCAGAGTAAGTAAAGCTCCTCACACACACACTGCATGATGAAGGTTAGCTGTATGTGTCATAATCTGAGTACTAAACCGCATCTGGTACGTCTCATCATGCATCACAGCTGTTATGTCAGCTCGCTTTCAGGAGAAATGTACTCGAATCAAACCTCTACCAGAGATTTTAGTTTTTAAATATCTGCATAAAGGCCCCTTTTTGTTTTGCCCTTCTCATTAGAAAGGTGTCCTTTCAGCTTGTGGTGGATTTGAGACAAAAGCCACAGCCTTGTGTCAGACATTTATGTCCTGAAACTGAAAATGCTGCCTTAAGTACAAACCCTCTCTTTTGTTTCATGTTCCCGTCACTGACGTAACAGCCGCTACAAAAAACCACTTTTCTTTTCCCAACAAGCCTCACAGATAGCTGACATATTACACTACAGTTCAGTAAAATGAATTATTCTGTTAGTAAAAACTCTTTGTCACAATTAAAGATAAAAAAAAACAGCTTCACGGTCATCTAAATGTGGCTTTCCTCGTCCTTGCAGAATGAGTTGTGTTGTGATGCATTATCACGTAGACGCAGAGTCATGCACCTCCAGCTGTGGCTGCAGAGTCCTTTCATTTCAACTCCTGACAGGGCTGATTGGCACACTAGCCGTAGTCATGGCAACAATAAACTCTTGGTTTTTATGGTTAACGCTGTGACACCTTATTTTAAAATGTGCAGTGCTCATTGTGTTTATGCATTGAGCTGTACAGCTAAATTAACCATATTTCACCCACCAGAGAGCAGCTGTGTGTGTGTGTGTGTGTGTGTGTGTGTGTGTGTGTGTGTGTGTGTGTGTGAGCCATGACGGTTTATGTGTAAACTTTGATCTCACATTTCTGGCTGTATATCACACAAACTGTGGCTCAAACTTGATTCTGGGACTCATGACTTCATGACCTGTACCGACCTTTGCAGAATCTGTACGACAGCATCAAGAACGAACCCTTTAAGATCCCAGAGGATGATGGGAACGACCTCACACACACCTTCTTCAACCCCGACAGAGAAGGCTGGCTGTTAAAGCTCGGTATGTGACCTGAAACTGTTAGTTTACTGTAAACAAACAGGCCCTCTAGTGGACAATGTGTGTAAAAACACTTAAAAATGAGAAATTTGACGCACTTTGTTTTGATAATATTCTCATGGACATTCTTCTTGTTTGTGTTTCATGGTTTTGACTCCAGGAGGTATGTACTCTTGAAACTGCCCCGCTTTATTGCACTGTTTTGCCACCGAGCTTCCTCCCCTCCACCCCTTTAACACCGCTGGTTAAGTGAAATCACCTTTGCATCACAGCTGCAGTCAGAATAAACCTAATGTTTCCCGGCTGACGTCACCCTTTGCTGTAAGCTGCTGTGTCCTGATGCTAGTTTCACATCTGCTTCTCACTGCTGACCCACATTTTAACCTCAGCTTCTGCAGCTTTAATTAACCTGCTGATTTGTGTCGTCAGTGCTGCTCTTAAAATCAAGTCCCAGTTTTCTGTTGTGGGCCAGTTGCAGCTAACCAGTGACCTGTCCTCAGGTGGACGAGTGAAGACCTGGAAGAGACGCTGGTTTATTCTCACGGATAACTGCCTGTACTACTTTGAATACACCACTGTGAGTACTTTGTTTGGCTTTAGGTTAAATACCAACCTATGATGGCATAAGTGGTATTTGCTGCTCCAAGACTATAATTTATCCTCTCTGTTCACAAGGATAAGGAACCCAGAGGAATCATTCCACTGGAAAATCTGAGCATCAGAGAAGTGGAAGACTCCAAGAAACCAGTAACTTATTTATTATTTTGACTAGTAAATTAAAATTACAGGTTTTGTTGTTTCTGAGTGATCTCTGCTCGGATATAAAACCAAACACGGCTGATTTGTTTTAGCTCATTTTCGTTGTTTTTCTTCCTTCAATCTGTCCCAGAACTGCTTTGAGCTCTTCATCCCCAACCACAAAGATCAGGTGATCAAGGCCTGTAAGACGGAGGCGGACGGCCGAGTTGTCGAGGGACACCACACGTTTTACCGAATCTCCGCTCCGACTGTCGAGGAGAAGGATGAATGGATGAAGAGCATCAGGTGAGTCGCTTTTACTTCTGCAGGTGATCAAAGTGTCGGAGTCTTGCTGTTGTTCACACGCCTCTTTGTTCTGCAGGGCCGCTATTAGCAAAGACCCGTTCTATGAAATGTTAGCTGCTCGGAAGAGGAAGGTCTCCACCCTGAAGGGGCTGTAGAGGATCAAACCAGCACCGTCCTGCTGGAAATGGACCTGACTGAAGCTGCGGTGACACTTGGACCTGCTCTTACAGGGGCTTCTTTGTTTTTTTTACCTTTTGCAAACCCCCGCAGACCTCAGACTAATCCTGTGTCGGACCTGTTTCCTCAAACCGATTCAGAAAGTCCTGATGGCATGTTAAAACGGGCCAGAGAGCCTTTTCACATGCAGGATTTTAGCTTGGCTACACAAAACCTTCCTCCATGAGAGAAATGCTGTAGAGTTTTGGATCCCTACTGATTGCAAATGAGGTCATTTAGTTGTATTTCAGATATTTGCAATCTGACCTGTACAGCTAAAGGCCTGATGAAGCCGTCTAAGCTCACCCTCACTGTCCTCGGTGTTGGTCTGTGCACTGTTAAAATGAGTAGCACAGAAATGTATTTATTTATGCAGATTTTGTTATTTATTCTTTTTGTGTGTGTCTGATTTAAACGTTTGCACTATGCTGTGGACTATGTTCTACATTTCTGAATTCTGTTAATTAAATAAAGAATATCTTGGCTTTAAAATACTCTGAGACTGATATTTCCTGGAAAAAGAACCAAGACTTCCTCCAAAGTTAGCAGTTAAGACAACAAACGGCTCAAAAACAATATAATCGCCTTCATCTAGTCTTAAGTCTTCAGTCATGCTTCGTCAGCCAGAGTGGAAATGATCTTATCTAAAATAAGCTCATTTTCTTGTTACTGTTTGAATGAGCGTCTTGTTTCAACACCTGTAAACAAGTCGTGGAATTCCTCTTCGAGAAAACATGCACGATGCAACAAATGAAGGAAATGTTTCGTCAGGTTAGTGGTTTTAGTTCCCATTAATCATGTTTTTTTTCCACCTCGGTCATCAGGCCTGTGCCGTGGTGGTTAAATATTGAGCATTTATTTAAGTTTTAATGAAATATCATACTTTGATGTGTCTTTTAAAGACAAATTTCCCAATGGGGACAAACCCTCATACACTTTCAGCTGCTCGTGTCACCCCAGATCCCAGGAAGTTTGAGAACATCTTGAAAAAGAGAGGAAACGAGAAGGCCTCATTTAAATTCTTTGGTAGAGACGAATCTCCGTGATACCATCAGAGTGGGCAACGTTTTGTTCCCCAGAAGGCCAGACGTTCACTGTAATTACAGGAGAGTGAACGGAAGCATGTCCACTCAACGTTAGATGCAACTTTCACACAGATTAACAGAAAGAAATCTGAGTGAGGCGTCTTGTTCTGAGTTTGTGACAGAATCTGGAAGTCTCCTGCCTCCATGGAGGTTATATATCGTTACAGAAAAACCTGAGGAAATCCATGTTTTCATCCATAAACTATACATTAATAAAAACCTTTAGGCTTGATTGAAGCTGGACCAACACTTTTTTAAGCACTCACCTGGACTACCAGTAAGTTACTGGGAGATAGATGCTAATTCCAGTCCAACATAGTTTAGGAGGCGATGTGTTTGTTTACCTCAGCTTTGAGACGTTCCTGGGTGTGCGTTTTGCTCAGTAACTTTATTTATTTAGTTCATTTTACAAAAACAAACCACTTAATGCTTTGAAATAAACAAAGCTACAACTGTGACACCATAAAAATGTCTCTGAAACATTTATTCCACTATATTGATCCCACGTCTGACACTTATGTCTGCAAAGTATATTATAAGGGTATTTTAAGGGATTTTACAGAAACACTGTGCATAAAAAAAGGTGGTTTATGCTGAATAGTTTAAGATGAAGATGTAGTTTATTTGCAACAAGAAGCTGAAAGACATTAAAGCTCATGATCGAGCAAACTGGCTGATAACTAACTGATCATACCTGCGGCATTGACAAATATTGATCAGTTTCAAAATACACCCTAAAACTCTTTAAAAAAAAAAAAAAACCTGACATTTAAAGTCTCTTTAAAAACCTTTAATTTACAAACATAATGACACATAACTGTACAGGTTTGTGTAGGCAGAGCTGTAAACACACCATGAGGGCTGTTATTAAGCCTCCTCGAGGGACCGAAGCTTCACCACACCCGTCCGTTTACCGTCACAGCCTTCATTACAGATCAGACTGATCAAGTCTGTCTAGTTTTTACGCATGCAACACCACCACTTACAGAGGCATGTGTGTTTCTTTTATTGAAATGTTTCCAGTTAGTACCAGTTCACAACTCTAAATCCACAGTGAGGATGTCCCGCTAATTAAATAAAAGTATCAGAGTCAACCAGCGTGAATAAAGGGGATTAACATACATCCACTCCTGTGTGTGCGTATTTCAGTCATAGCCAGGCGCATATTGATCAGGTGATGCCGAAGACGTCTACTCTCAGCATGCGGGTGATGGTCGAGTTGGTCAAAGTGTCTCCAACATTTACAGAAGCCTTCGTCTCTGGGTCAGGCATGACCGCCTGCAGACAGACAGAGAAAAATATTCACAGCAATGATGGAGTCAGCTTTGGTTTGTTATCATAAAAGATGAGATATGAAGGCTGAACGCTGGCGGAACGAAGGCTACGTGCACTCTGAAGAATCTGCAGACTGGAAGAGGTTTTTTTTTTGCACCAAAAAGTTTAAACTGCTCCCCAATTAAGGCTTTTTAACTTTAATGGGACGCAGAGATTAAATAAATAACACTTCTGCAGCATTAAACTGGATTTGACTAATAAAAATCATCATTTTAAGTTAAATATTTGCTGATTAATTCTCTAAAAGATTACTCTCTGCAGCTCAAACACACTGAAGCCAGTAAAATCTGGCATAAACTAATGTGGCGCCTCTGCATTATGATGTAAGGTCATATTGTGGCCAGTAGGGGGTGAACACGTGCCTCACAAACCACCACAGAGTTTTAAAACTAGACTGTGAGGACATCAGCTAACCCTGCTGACCCTGGAGAAGCTCCAACCCATTGTCAGCCCGTCTCTAAGCTCCTGATTAGATCTATTCTCCCAGTTAGCAGTGAGATTTTGAAGTGAAGCACACGCATCACCATGCTGAATAGAGGCAAACAAAAGATGCTGCTGTTAAACACATAAACAACAAAAATGACCACGAGAAGCTAAATGCAGAGCTTCATTGTTCAGAAGTCACCCTGCCAATGCTGAAGACGCTCTCATGCACGTGTACTGGTCTCATCCCAGTCAACCAGAGCTTTAGGAAAACACTTTCTCTTCTGGTGTCACTGATCCTTCCCCTGATACCTGCTTTTCTTTGCTATTTTGCTTCCTTTTCGCTTGGTTTACATCCCGGGGGACAAAGCTGGAGAAAACCCTCCGATGCAGGACGACATGCAACCTTTTATGTCCGTATGAACTGATGGAAACTGTTTCTGTTCTTGTCCTCGTGCGTAAACGCTCCTGTGTGTGTGCATGTGTGTGATATGTCAATACTCAAACAACATACAACACAGTCTGTAGTTTAACTCCTTTACATCTACTGGGAACTTTGGACCAATTTTTTTTTATCTAATTAGCTTTATTAATTCATTTTATTCATTTAGTTTGAAACTTTAAATGGATATGAAAGTAACAGTGTGGTAGAGAGAAAACCTAGCTGTAGTTTTAATTTCAGAAGAACTATGTGCAAATAAACTTAACTAAAGCGAGTCCCAGATAGAATGAATGCAGAAAGTTAACACGTGCATGCACAACAATCGACATCTGAGAGAGAAATCACTAGAAACCTCGTTTGAGGCTGTAAAGTGTTTTTTCATGCACTGCATCTCATGAAGATGTGTTCATAATCAGGTTGCAAAACAATAAAATGAAAACTTTAAAAAGATACAATGTTTGCATTGTATTTTTTTAATGTTTATCGCAGTTAAAGTAGCTCAACAAGCAAGTCTGTGGCTCATTCGTCTGTTTTAATACCTTTTTTCCTGTTTTAGAGCAACGATTAACAAAACAGCAACAAGTAAAGCTAAAAGAGAAGCAGGTTTGCTCTCTGAAATGTCTGCAGCAACGGCAGTGAATCCAGCGGTTATACTCAGGAGGAGCTCTGGAGGAGATAAAGGTGAACTTTATATGCTGCTGGGTCGGTTGAGATCTGGCTCGTGCACATGTAATGGATCCTAAAGGTGTTACTTTGCATTACGGCTCTTTGTTTTTGCAGCTGACACTGAGAATATCTTTCTGGCAGACCAACCCTTCTGAGCCAGTAATACCAGGATTTACCAGATTTATATAAAAAACATTCAGAAACAATAGACCAAAACTACTTCTATCATTGTTTAAAAGTCAACTGTGAGCTTATCTGTGCATAATGAGAGGAGGGGTGATCTATTTTTAAGTATTTCCTTTTGGCAGCAGATCACTGAAGTGTTTTTTTTCCTTCTGTCTCCATTATGTGTTCAGGTAGTGATAAGACGCCACCCATTTACGGTCAACATCCAGCCTATGACACTTCCTGTTCTCAGAAACGGAAAAACTTTCTCACTATTCAGCTGACAAGTTTCTTTTTGGCTGGAGCGCAGCGTTAGAGTCTTCCTGCACACACCTCCCCTGTGAGCATGTCTAACTTTCACAGAATCTCTCCTCAGACAGCTTACTCCCTTTCAGGGTTTCTGAACTCCTAGACCTCACCTCTCCAGGTCCTGACAGAATTTATGGTAACACAAACCGCAGTGTCAAATCATCACCGTAACGCCACGCTGACTCACTTCTTGGCGACACTGAATCGGCAGACACACCAGCCCTGTCTCTCGCTGTGGTGATTGGGGAAACTGCTGGGAAGACGAGGACAGGAGCTGCGATTTGGGGCTCACCGCGATGACTGCAGACATTTCAAAGAAGCCACAGCCTGTTTAAACAGTGTGTGTGAGTGTGTGTATGTGTGTGTGAGTGAGCGTATGAGTCTGCACAAAATGTTGTGGGCTACATTTTGTCTGCGAGGCAAAAAAAACATGAAAAACCAACTAAAAACAATGTAAATGATGCAGAAATAAAGAAGCTTTGAAAGCAAATTCAGGTATATTGTAATTTGATTGTGACAGACTTATTTGTAACTTCATTAGATAATTAGAAATATGCTCAAATAACAAGCACAAGTAGCCAATTTGCTCATCACATGGCAGTAACTTAATGCATTTAAGCTTGTAGACGTGATCAAGCTGCCTGGCTGAACTCAAACCGAGCATCAGAACAAGACAGACGGCTTCCTGGTATTTTCATTGATAATGATTTTTATTTACATAAAATGGTCTCACAGACAGAAAGTATCCAGTGAGAGCTGGTCCAGTCGTCTGGAACCGAAATGTATTATGTCAGAGGACTTTAATAATCTAGTTACAACCAAAACATGCACTCTGAATCAGATGCTTCACGTAAACTGGAGGAATATTTCTGACTCGCTTTGGACCCAACTGAGCAGCTTTTAAAATACCACAACCTACCGGAGGGTCCCTGCTCACTTATGACCACAGTGCATCCATCTTCAGGACAATGCATCGTGTAAGGAAGCTGAAATCATCTCCAGCTGATTACCAGAACAGGACAATGAGCTCACTGTACTCCAAATGAACTGCCAGATCTCAATCCAACAGAGGGATGTGGTGGAGCGAGAATCCATCTGCAGCAAATGTGTGATGCTATTATGTCACCGAGGAGCAAAATCTCTGAGGAAGGCTCGCTGAATTCATGCCACAAAGATTTAAGGCAGTTCTGTAAAAGGAGGTCTAAATCAGTACTAGTTAGGAGGATTTGATAAAGCTGCTAATTGTTGTTAACCCCAGCTTTAATAATTGTAAAGGTTTATTTCTGTATTGTGATAAAGAAACTGCTGACGGCTTTCCATTGGCTGCAGCTCAACCCGGTGCAATCTTTGCCTACTTTGCTGTTCTCTGCCTGCACTTTCTCTGTTACTATAGCTGTAAAACATCACTCTTTGAATTAAAGTCCAACATTTGCACCATTTAACTTCTGTTTTTCGTCTCAATCAGCATGCCGTTTATCGCACGCTGGTCTGGTCATGTGAACTTTTCTGCAGAAAGCTGATAGAAGCAGCAAAAGTGACTCAAAGTGCAAAGATCTACAGGTTGATAGAGCAAATGTAAAGCATAAAGAAGACTGTGCAGACATCCTGTAAAAGCTCACTAAACAATGCCATGCTTTTTTTTTTACACTTTATTTGCACCTCTGAATGCAGAAGAGTTTATTTTTTTATTGCCTTTCTGCTTGTGTTCTTTAAAATTTACACATACAGCCTTTTTCCAGTGTTTTTAGTAATAAATAAACACTTGCAGAGGATGCAAATGTACTTGTGTTCATATCTAGAAAGATTGTGCACGTGTGTTTCTGCACCTGTTTGTGATCTCAGAAGAAGTTCTTGATGAGAGGAGTGACGAGTTTCACCCACAGCTTGACATGACGGTCTGGCTGCTCGAACGTGGTGCTGGACACTTCTGTGGAGCGCCGGTACAGCATCTCCTGCTCCTGCAGGGTTAAATCACAGGTGTGTGTGTTCAGTCACGTGTTGCGGCCGTGCATCATCGCTCCTGGTTGCGGTTTAAGGGAATAATGATCCGACCTCCTGCAGCTGGCACTGCAGCTCTTCGTTCTCCGTTACTATGGCGATTTGGGCCTCCAAGTCACGGTGAACAGAGCGGTAACCGAAATTAGGGGAGCCAATTAGAGTGAGGCAAGGCCGATCGTGGCCCTGGAGGTAATACCACAGACCTGTGAAGAGAGGAAAAGCCGAGTCAGTGAGGAGGTAATGCCTCCGAGAGCCGTTTCCAGCAGAGATCCCCGTCAGCCCAAAAACCACAACTAAAAGAAAGCGCATGTAGAAATCCCCAGCATTGATCCAAACCCAAAAATATGAGAGAGTGAGTGTGCATCCTTGTCCTGAGGCCAAAACAGAATGAGTGTACATGCCTTCATCTCTCACGCTACATACCGCTGTGACCACAAGAGCAACAGCACACTGCAGGAAAACAGCATGGGTGACTTGTTTCAACATTTCTCACTGAGCCTTCAGCTGCATAGCAAGATTTACATACATGAGTATGATATTTACACTAGTTATTTATTTTTTTACTTGTCTTGTCCAGCATTCGAGCAAGTAGAATGATGGCCGCTGTGTTGTGCGGAGCAAATGTGCTTTGTCAGGAGCTTCATGCATATATTATATAATATATATATATATATATATATATATATATATATATATATCACACCTGTACAGAAACATAAAGGAAGTCTCATGGGGCCCCGCAGGAGGACAAAATCAGCAGAAGCCAAGAGCACCAGAGATGTACAAGCAAAATATGTAAGTACATTAAAAAAAGAGCATGAATGTATTTTAACTTAAATTTGAAGCACACATAAAGTAAAATGGCTGTTCATGAATAAACAAAGAAAAGTTCAGCGTGTCAGAACGTACGGGGTGAAAAGTGCTCACAGAAAAGTGGTCATGCTAAAGCGACCCCCTCTACCTAAAGGTCAGAGGCAGGCTAGGACCAACTGAGACCGGGGTAAACAGCAGTTAACCCAGAACAAGGACCCCAGTCACCCCACCACAGAGCGAACCCAGCATCCTCTCAGGAGGCGGCCCAGCCAGAGCCCCCTGCAGTCAGGGGGAACGGGCCCCAGCGGGCCCAGGTCGATCCAGGCCAGGCTGAGCACCAGCACAAAGCCCCAAGAGCCCAAAAGCAGCATTTTATTTCTAACATCATATTGTAAAAAGTAGGAGCAAACACCATCCAGAATTCTTCACAGGCGAATACAAAGTAATTTTGTTTCCATCTTTTAATTTTAAGAGATTATTAGATTTTTATTATAACTTGCACCAG
This sequence comes from Pseudomugil gertrudae, assembly GCA_037177535.1. Lineage (NCBI taxonomy): Eukaryota > Metazoa > Chordata > Actinopteri > Atheriniformes > Pseudomugilidae > Pseudomugil > Pseudomugil gertrudae. Next base: position 5,516,512 of record JBAMHV010000023.1, read on the forward strand.
CACACATGCTTGTAAGTTCAATCACTAAAGTAAAGTTTTATTTGTTGTCATTTCTACAGTTTCTGTTGTCATTATAATTAAAAAAGTGGTTCAATTAGGCCCTCACCGTGAGTGAAAGAAGAGTTTTTGTGTTTTCATTCAAATTCTCTGAAAAATAAATAAAATTCTGCATTAGCATGTAAACGTATGACCACACCTGTAAACGTGATACTCCAGCATACCAGTATGCGCTTCTGATGATTCTTTATCTTGCATGTAATTTACACATAAATCAGATAGAAAATTACAAATGCTAATAAACCAGGAGGACTGGGACTGTTAGCTGACTCTTCAGCACAGACATGAGCAGCGTTTTGTTTTGCTAACCTTTAGCATGAAACGTCCACTGCGACCTGTGGTACTCGTGCAGGTGGACTCTCTCTTGCTGGCCCAGTCGACACACTTGGTTGTAAAACTGCCTGGCGATGTGAATGTAAGCTGCGGGGATTGCACCAGCGACACCTTTGGCCCCAAAGAACCCGTTGACCTCTGGGGAGGCGGTAAGGATGCGGTAGCTGGCTCTGGCTCCGAGCACCAGTCGCATGTAGGCCCGGGTCAGGTTGAAGTAACCTGATGTTAGATATAGGGTGGATTCTGGCCCGGCGTTTGTCAGCAGGCGCTGGGAAGGCGATCAAAGAATGAAACATCTCTCTTAATGTGATTCTGTGAAGTGCTCAGTGATTATTTAGACCATGGCTCACCTGTGTGACCTGCTCGTCCACCTGGATGCCCAGAGGCTTCATCTGCACCAGAGGAAACACCCAGGTGTCCTCCTCCCCCTCGCTCATCCCCTCATCTTCATTGTCCTCCAAGCAGTGCTGCAGCTTCTGCCTCACATGAGCCGTGTTCACCACCTCCATGATCCTCTTCCTCGCCACCGTGGAGAAGTCCTGCCGGTTGCCTGTTTTTCACAGCGACACAGCGTGCGAGTGAGAGCGACTCAGAAAAAAGGCGAAGTGGGAGACAGGTCAGGCTGATCTCTGGGTCACAGCGATCTGCGCTTTCTGTATGACTCATGTTTTAAGAACTAGACTCCCTTTCTGAGCGTAAATCACTGAGTTTTAGGGTGAAAACATGACTGTAATGTCATGTTTAGGTTGAGGTTGGGGTAGGAGTGGTAGCTCAGAAAGTAGTAGTTATAGTTCTGGTGAGTCTAGAGTAAATGGGACCGTGAAGTGATGGAAACAACTCCGACTCTGAGCTGACAGGAGCATACTAAAGCCCGTAAATGGGCTGAAAATGATGGAAGTTAAAGTTAACTTTGACATTGAGGCAAAAACTACAACATCAATGTGTTGCAGCTATGAAATAGATGAAATGTATTAAAAAGCATCAGGATTAGTTTGATGTTCGTGCATTAAATAGTTAAAACACTTTAAACCGATCAATTAAACTCGATACACAGCTTGTATTTAAATGAAGTGTTACCAGGTTAACACGTGTTTATTCTAAGATTTTGAGTGTGTTGTTCAGCCAACAGAGTGGCATCATCTCTGAGCATCTGGTCTGGTTCATCCTGTCTTTGGTATCCAGAAATAAACCCGCCAGCATGTGAACCCTTTATAACTCGCTGCTGTTTGTAATGTGCTCATATGACTGCTCATGATAGTTTATGGAAAGGTTTCATCTGCAGGATGCTCAGCTGTTTGGTGCAACTAAGTTCACTTATATGCTTCATAAATATGATAACATACATGGTTGTAATTATTTTGGATAATTATCAGTGTAGAAGCTGCTGCATTTTCACATTATTTTCCACTTTGATAAATTTCACTGTTTTAGGGAGATCCTTTTCTCTGAATCTTTGTCTTTTGGCATTTTTTAAATTTGCTTTATACATTTATTGTGTGATTTAAACCAAACACCTTGAACTTTTTTCATATCTCCACACATACTGGTAACAACTCTTCAGTTTTCTTCATTACATATACATGAAATATTACATTTATAGCAGGTTTGTGCTGCAATCGTGGCGTAAATGTGAAGAAATACTCTTAAAATGTTATGTAAACACATATTAAATCAACTGTCATGCATGACTCTCAACATGAAACCATGTGAATTAACAACTCCCATAAATCCTGATGAATAAAAAACCTGTTAAAACTGAGACAGACAACAAGGTCAAGCACAATCAGGTTGTTTACATGCAGTTAAACATATTTGGTCATTAACTGGACTACTTCTTCTGTGTATTGGCTTAATCTGTCACTTCAACGTAGCTTTAGAACATGTTTCTTTCACATTTATTCCCATATATGTACATGAGCATGTTTCTGTGTACTTTAAAAGTCCAGTTTTAGTCAAACTCACTACCTAATGAGGAGTATGTAATGATAACAGACTTGTTTGCTTTGGCTCTTTAAAGCAGCTCTCGCTGTGTTAGTGACCTTGCATTAACCCAGGTGTCTTTTGTTTTTCCTGACCAGCAACAGAGTTGTAAAAATGTTAAGATTTGTTCAATGCACTCTGTAGACAGCTGTTTTATGAACGAGATCCAGTGCAGACTCTGTGTGTGTGTGTGTGCACCACATATCTTCTTCCAGAAACACTGTGACATCACATCTCTATTCCTGGTGTTCATTTCTGCAGCCCTGTCCTGCAGACATGATGTCATTCATCTCTCAAACTAACATCCTGGCACACTGTGCTCCAGTTACAGATACACATTATGGGTGAGTGTGTATGCGTGTGTGTGTGAGGCAAAATCCTGATCCGGCTCCTATGATCCTGGTTACTGCACTGTCAGAGAGCCTGTCTCTCTAAGCAGCATTTCCTCGCTTGTCTAAAGTGTTCATGCTCCATTAGCAAACCCGGTTGGAGGCGGGTGCTTCACACATCGTCTGCAGTATTAACCTGAATCTGTGAGCATACCACCGTGATTGGTTTCTACCTTTGTAAGGGTGCACCATGCCCTCCAGCATGGTAACTGAATCGTCCGGCTGGAGCTGCAGGGAGACGTCGCCCACAGCTTCCACCAGGTCGGAGAAGAAGTCTGCCACTTCCCCGCAGTTCTCCAGCAGCACGTAGCGATCTTGTCTATTGGTGAAGTACGAGTCGCTCAAATTGGCCCTGAGCAGAAGAGAGGCAGATAAAGAAAACGTGGATAATCGTATGTCCCTCATGCAAACACAGATCTGTATCTACGCATTTAGATTATGTAATAAGAAAACTTGCTCTAACTTTTATCTCAGGTATGACTCAGTGTGCCAGCAAACGATGCACTTTGGTTGACCTTTGAGGAAAATATTAATCCCGTTTAGTGTGTTTGGAGGAATGCCTCATGTTGGGGCTGCTTTCATTGTGTGAAGCAATGTGGCCTCCCAGCAAAAGGGTTGCTGGTTCGAGCCTCAGCTCAGGTTGATTAATCCCTACTCACATGTATCGCTTTGGATAAAAGCCAAATGACTCAAACAGATTTTTGCTTTTAAAAGTTTTTCTCCATGATTTGAGTCTGAATTACAAACTAAACCTTTTCAGGAAATTTGTGTGATAAGGTGGAAAAAAACTACACGAACAAGTAAGTAATTAGCTTTGCTAATGGTGTTCGAAAATGCCGACAAACCAGAAAGCGTCACCTTAACACAACAGCATTGTCTAATTAATGACTAAAAATTGTATAACCTGTGGGTCTTGCTGATGAAAGCGTACGCAACTTGTTTTCTTGGCAGGTATTTTGCAAATATGGGGAAGGAAAAGGAGCCAAAAATGATTCGGCGCCTGAAAGGGAGCGGTAAGTTTTAGTGGGCATCAACAACTTCCTTCTGTTTCTCTGGCTTTATTCTTATGCAAATGGACCATTCATCAATGTATGTTACATAAAAGTGAAAGTAAGCAGGAGAGAAGAGGTGTGTAGGAAGAATTACCCCCATGACTAATAAGGAACTTAAGAGGACAAAATGATAAGCTTCCAAGGTGAACAGCTTGACTTCCTGGTCAAGCATCCAAAAGAAAACCTTCCTCCTATAAACATGAGTTGCTTGTCTTCCCTAAAAACAGAGAAGAACCAACCTGGCTCTGAAGTACGAGTACTGACCTCCACTTTCCTTTCACATGTGACAAAGTTATCTAAGGACTGGAGTCAATTTTTATCTCGAATAAACAAACTCGGTGTGAGAAAATCATGCCATGCTGAATTCAACACACCCGCTGATGATAATGCTGTTGTCAAACAGGTAGACTTTAATGTGCTGGACGCCAATGGTTTCGTTGAAGCGCTGCGGGACCAGAAGCCGCAACAGGCCCCTCAGGTCCGGAGTGTGGTACAGAGACACTCGCATCTGCGATGTGAAGCGCCGTAACAGAGGCAGCAGCATGGTCCTGGAGTTAACCTGCCCTGCGTGTGGAACACAGGGATGAAAGTGAGTGTTGGAGGTTTGAGACAAATGGCTGCAAAGAGATGTGGAGAACGCCAGCAACCTCGAGATCCCCGGGTGTAGTCCAGTAATAAGGAGACTTTTAGCTCAGGAGAGAGGCTGTTCTCCTTAGAACGTTGGAGAGCTTCCTCCATACAGTCCACCTTAACAGAAACACATACGATTAAAAGATCCATCCGTCATCTGTACAACTTATTCCAACAAAGAGTACGTTCAAAAGGTTTGTGCAGCAATTTGAAATGGCTGATTTGACACGAGCATGAATAAACAACCAACACGACAAAATTTGGGTGGTGAAAAATCTGTTGCCGACAGACGTTTGAATGCTTTGTGTGACAGTAATGTAGCCTCGGGCTGCTTCCTTCAAGCCAAAGCGGCAGTGCAGGACACACAGGCCTGGTAAACTCACAAGCTTTTAAATTAAACCCACAAACATGTTATTTTTAAATATGGTTTTTGCCACATTTGTGAGCCTAAAATGCAAAAAAAAAAATGTATTTTTATTTTTTAAAAATGCTGTTTAAAACTGCATTGCTGCTCTGGAGGAGGTATGCAGTGTTAAAAAGTCAGAAAGATTTTAACACTTAAACAATAAAGTGGAATTAGCTCTGAAACAGACTGGGAGCTAATGGAGAAGCAGTCATTGGGTTTTAGTTTTTTAACTGGTGTAGCTGCAGCTTTTTTTCTATTCATACCACGTTTTAATTATTTTATTTTAAATTTAATTTAAAAGTTTATTATTTTATATTATTTTATTTAATAAATATATTTTATTTAAAATTGAATTTAAATGTTTATTATTTTGTATTATTTTATTTATTTATTAGTTTATTATTTTTTATTTAAATAAAATTTTTATTATTTAATTTTATCTTATATTTTATTTTATTACTATATGTTATTTTATTATTATTAACTATATTTTAAATATTGAGTCTTTGGACTGCTAGTAAAAAAAAAAGCAACATTGACTTGAAAACATGTAACAAGCAGCAGCTCACCACTTTATCAGATCTAATGGTGGAATAAGATTCCTTAAATCAGTCTTTCTCTAAATATTATAATAACTTTATTTGTATAGCAGTTTTCAAAACAAGGGTTACAAAGTGCTTTACATTATAAAAAAACTAAATGAAAAAACAAAAAAGTTAATAAGATAATAAATTATAATAATAATAAATTAAGAAAATTAAAAGTTAATTGAAAACATAATAACTAAAATCAGGGAAAGCTTTACGGTGTATATCAGAGCCCTGAAGCAGCAGCAGTTGAACAGAAAATAGTTTCCTCTTCATTATTCAGGAAAGTCAGTGTTTTTGTATCTTATCTAGCCTCTAATGCTAAGACAGCCATAAAATTCAGCTTGTCCATATGTGTCGTGTTCACTCTCTCCACACATCACAATAACTCGCTCCTCACTTGTTCCAGGACGGAGCTGCAAAACAAGGGAGCATATTGATGACTACGGATCAACTAGGCAGCACACGCCGCTCTTTAAACGCTGTGGGAAAAGCACGACCTGCTTCACAACACAAAGGAGGGAACAGCTGATTGACCGAGGGCACCTCCAGAACCAGGTCGGCCATTATCACCAGCAAACCAGCTGTTTGGATTCAGTCTGATAAAAATAAAAACTGCATTACTTCTGCTAAATCGTGCATCTGATAACCAAATGCTTGTTTACATGCCAGTAAAACATCTCTCCTTTCCAGCAAAGAGCTCTTTTGGGGCATCTGAACTAAAAACACTTCCTGCTCTGTAAGTGGGCAGGAACTGTGAGGTTCTGCCAAAGCGTGCACAGTTTTATGCACGTTTCATCCAAGCTTTCCGATTTACAGCCGACTATCCCATCTCAACATTTTAATGCTGATTGCAGCAAAGATCATAAACTAATTCCCATTCTTTAAAAGAAATCAAAACACTGCGTGTGCTTTCATCTTTACTGCTTTTATCAGTGTGGCAGACTTTAATTGATGCCATAAAACTTTACATATTACAAATAACAGCTGCTCCTGGGTAAAACCGACACAGGGGTCATTCTCTTATAGATGCTCTCAAATAAATTATTCTGAGGGATCTGGACAACTTCTCTCTTTCAAAATGATTAATACACGGCTCGTAACGGCCAAATCAAACCAAGATATAAGATGAGTTAGGCTGTGGCCAGACGAGAGGCAGCTGTTGTGTGGACGTGAAAGTGATTTAAACAGCAGCAGATGGGGGAGCATCCACAGAAGTTCAACCATAAATTTCTTTGTTTTCAAGCACAGAATAAAATATTAAATCAAAGGATGACATCCCTTATACCGATCATACATGCAGAAAACACATGTGCATCTTAGTCATTAGCCATCTCCTCTCTTATTAACATAATTATTGATACTTTGAAGGATCTGGATTGGAGGTTCAGTGCAAAGAAGCTGGAACAAATTCTAGATTATTCTAAAACGTCTCCATAGTTTGTCAATAAGAAAACAGACATCTCTCTTTACACCTTACTGTAAATAATCTCTATGCAAGATACATTATTCTGATAAACAGCTATTTTAACTTGGAGAGGAAGCCTATAAACATCTGTGTTTTTGATTTTAAAATCCCTACACTGAACACAGGCATTAAAAAAATAAATAAAACTACAAACTAATGTACATTTATGTACCAACTTGTGAGGTCAACTGATAATTGGATTACATTACAACATGCTGGAACCCACATCCTTGTGCAACTGTAAAACACCAACTATTACTCCACGTGCACCGAGAGTAACATTTGCCATTTGAAGACAAAGTGTCTTTCATTCAATCATCAGATTAATCTCATTGCTTGCGTTACAGCTTGAGTAAATACACTGTTCAGGTGTGACTGTCAGCATTTATCCAGCCATGGTTTCATTGAGCCTGGGAACATTATAGCTGTGTTTTCCTTCTAAATGACACCTGCTGCATGCTTCAGTCGCAACCACAGGCCAGACTGAAATGTTTCTGCACTGGATTGAACTGAATTTATTAAAAATCATTCACTTTTGAGCAAATCCAGACTCGAAAAGCAAAAAGGCACAAAGCCTCACTGCACCTTATCGACTCACATTTCTGGTAATCCATCATCTGGTGAGGTTAAGGAGTTTAGTGGCTGATTCCAGTGCTTTTAACTGTAATTAAGGATGTTGGACTGCGTGTGCCTTTTTTCTGTTTTTAGCTGAATATAAGCGCTGACCCAGACTGTGGTTTGCTTTGGTTTTGGGTTGTTATGCTCGGCTTTCCAAGCATGAAGAACAGCAGGCCAGCACTCGTCCCTTTATACCAATAAACCCTTAAATTTCGGGGTCATTTCTTGTAGTTTGGCCGAGGATTAGTTTTCATGCTGTACAATCTACACAGCGGTCGCTCTGGAAGGGAACTCTGACTCATATTTTCTGGGATCTCTGCCCAGTAATTTGGCACGCGACCGTGCCGTCATGACAATAGTTCTCACCTGCCCTGAACTAAACAAGCTGCTTTTCAGAGGTTGTAAGAAACAGTACTTGTCTCACCAGCTCCTGTTCCAGCTGACCTGTTCCCAGATACAGCGAGGCCATCACAACTCGCTTTTGTGCCGTCTTTATACGGGCCTGAAGCAAAAAGAAAATAAAGATACAAACAAAGAAGGACAGTGAATGACTGATGAAAGGAATTTAGAAAGAAATGTGTAGCACAATGAATTGTCTACTAAAGATAGTCTACTAGTAACATGTACCCAAAGGAGATACAGTTCATCAGCAGGCAATTAAAACAATCAGTTAATCTGCAAAATGTAAACTTTAAAAGTAGTAATTAAATATTTGTATAGACCTTTCCGTACTTATGTTGGGTGGAGGAAGGAAGATATTAGTCAAGACCACTGAAGGCTTTTTTAAATCAATGGAGACAATCTGTTCATCAGAGGTGTCGAGGCAAGAAAATACAAAACCTTGCAAAATACTTTGGATTTCATAAGTTCAAGTTGCTTCATTTTAAAACCACCTTTCTTGGGAAAGCTGAGACTTATCGTGTTTTACGTAAACATTAAAATAAGGACAAAGATTACGTCTAGATTTATAGCTGCCCAAGTGAAAAACTAACAACTGCCAAGGACATAAAAACAGAAGGAAGACAAAAGAAAAATCTGAAAAAATGTGTTTTTTTTAGCCTGAAGTAATATTATTCTGATGGTTATAAATAAGTAACATGCAGAGCTGAAACTTACTGTCTAATGATGTTTGTTAAACTCAGAAGCAGAAACACCAGCAGAGTTTACTGCCTGTCAGAGCCCAACAGCAGATTTACACACTTAACAACCAATTAGTAGCATGGCAGAGCGTAACCAAAGTGTAGAAAAGTAACTAAAAAGAGCATTTTAGAGAAGAAGAGCCTCTCAGATGTAAAGATGTTCACTAATCTGTAAAAAACTGCATCTAAAAGTTGTGGAACAATTTTTTAAAATGCCTCTACAAGTGAAATGGGAAACCCTGAAGATACGTGTACAATATGAAAAAGATTAAGAGAAACAGAAGAAATCTCTGTGCGCAGGGACAAGACAAAATTAATGCCTTAAAAGAGACACAGTCCCCTGTCCAATCCACACATGCAGGTTAAAACTGTATCATGCAAAGAAGAAGCCATACAAGCACACACTGCCATTGTCCTTGGTGCCTGTCGTTCAGGCTCTTCCCCAACAGATAAGGTCCGACTCATCTTCCAGCAAGGCCCAGCTGATCAGCTACAATCTCTCAGATTTAATTTATGAAAACATCCTACACTAAAACCTTGAAATTCCTTAAAGAGGGCCATTCTGACAGGGTGACACTGGACAATGTTTCCGTTTTGTTTGTTTTCAAACCTGTTCTGTCTACAATCCGTTGCTTCAAGACAGTGTAAAAGTAAAAGAATGTAACTATGACAAGATATGTACATATGCTACACAAAGTATTTCCACAGCTTGCGGTCAAAGGACGTGTCAACATCATACATCACATTCATGTGTTTTACACAGTAACAATATTTAGGTGAAACTTTAGTACATAATTTGTATTACACCTTTGAATTGCTTTTATTTGTTTAAAGGAGACATATCCAAAATCAACTTTTTTTAACCCTTAAATAAATGTTTTTGTGTTCTTTGAAGTGTTTATGAATGCAGAAAATGTCAATTTATTTCCTCCTGATGCTGTGCATATATCTTTATATTCTTTATGGTTTTATTTTTCAGTCTGTTTAATTTTCTCTATTTTCTATGACTTTTTTTAATATTTATTACGTCAGTATTTGCTCTGCCAAATCAGTTCGTGGTTTTCCAGGTAACCAATTTTGTGAATCAGACAGGTTTTCCTTACCAATAGAATGTTTCTCTGCTGAGATATTAGCGTATCGCTGCTATCAAGCTACAAACATGGCCGAACAGGGTAGAGTTGAACTTCCTGTGACCTGGAGGGGGGCGGGGCATGACAGGTCTCATTCACATTTAAAGAGACGGCACCAAAACGAGTCGCTCTGAAGACGCACCTCAGAACAGGGTTATAAGGTGTGTGTGGAGACAATTAATTAATGATTTACATGATATATCCCCTTTAAATGTTTGAATGTAATCATGTTTATGTTCTTCTATATGTTATTTATTCTAACTGGTATTAAACTCAGCACAATAACCAACTTTGTTGTTTTTAAAGTGCATTATAAATAAAGTAGCATTGCAAATTGTAATTGTCCATCCATCCATTTTCTACCGCTTCTTCCCTGAACAGGGTCGCAGGGGGGCTGGAGCCAATCCCAGCTGTCAATGGGCAAGAGGCGGGGTACACCCTGGACAGGTCGCCAGTCCATCACAGGGCCAACACACACAAACAACCATGCACACACACACACTCACTCCTATGGGCAATTTTAGAGTCTCCAATCAGCCTATCCCCAAGGTGCATGTCTTTGGACTGTGGGAGGAAGCCAGAGAACCCGGAGAGAACCCACGCTAACACAGAGAGAACATGCAAACTCCTCACAGAAAGATTCCCGGTTTGACCCCCGCCCCAACCGAGGCTTGAACCGGCAACCTTCTTGCTGTGAGGCCACAGTGCTAACCAACTGCAGTATACATATGCCATTTCCCCTACCATCATATTGATACCAGCAACCATTTAAGTTTGCTGATGTTTATCTACATCCTGCTGATTAAGTCATGATACGAATAGAAAGATATCTGGCTGGTATTGAAACATTTTGTTGTATATGTAACAATAGTTGAAAAGAACTATGACGGCATTAAAAAACAACTTCCTGGTTTTTTATCCTGAACTGGGAGAAAGCCGAGTGGGAAAACACCTACGTTAGCTTCCAAAGCGGTGACGTCAAAGGCATGTGGCAAAAAGAAACTTGCATAACTTCAGTCATGTGCCACTCAGCCAATTTGTTCACTTCTGTGTATAAAAAAGGATCTAATCTGTCAGGATTGTGTTTACAGACAAAAAAATAATCCAACACTATTTTGAAGCAATAGGCCATACATTTTATCCCCCATAATGTCTGATCTATCGACACGTCAGTGGCACAGACCTTCATGGCCTGATAGAACTGGTCAGGTGAGGTCAGAATGTGGATGTGGGTGCCCGGCACACGGAAGGCAGGTAATTGTTCCGCCATCCATCGGAAGTGTGTGCAGAGACCATCTGTGCCTTGAGCTCCAGCTGACCCGGTGGGCTTGGAGATGCGCCGCGGAGCTGGATCCATCTCGGCAAGCAGAGGTGCCAGCAACAACACAGAGGACCTGCAGGAGATGGACAGGGATGTTATCTTGATCCGTCTGATCACGCAACATCATTTATGAAGCTTTTAAAAAGGTCAAACTCATTTTGTAACACATTTGTACAATATTTGACATATCTGATGGATGAGGGGTTTATGAAAGATTCAGCTGTGTGTCAATGAATAACAAGGTCAGGTTTATTCATACAGATACAAAAACAACAGAAAAGGACAGGAAACCAGTAAAGAGATGCCAAGATAGGAATCATGTGTTCAGGCTTTATTTAGATTTGATGAAGGGCCAAAAATGACACTCAAATGCCCAGAAGTGATTCAGAGCAGTCTCTACTACAGGTAGAGTTTCACGTTCACACAATCAGGCAAAGATTGCAACATTACACAATAACTGATACACTTATGAGAACAATATACTAGCAGAGGGTTATTCTGCAATGACTGAGACCAAGAGACAGTGCTGGTTTCACTGGAATCTGTCCAGTACGTCCTCTCTTCAGTCTACAGGATCATGATGATCAGGGATCTACGGTAAATTAACATTTTACTGGCTGTACACATTAACATTTTACTGGCAACAACATTCTCTTTACTAGCAAGGAACAAAGTAACACATTTAATCTATTTCCAACTTCCAGATTATTTACATCACAAAATGTTCAAATGCTCAACTCCGTCCTTTCTTCTCATGTAACCAGTCTCACTGCTTATATCCTACATTTTACTTTTTGCTCTTCATTCAGCATCACACTTTTCAGAAAAGCCGTTCTGAGATTTATCTGCTTGCTGTTGCACAAAACAAATAATCATTCAATAACTGAGTAAAAACGAAACAAGCCCATTTTTTTATTAGGAAAGTTGTTTCTTGACAGTGAAAAAAATAAAATGCTGCTTTTACAACTGGAGCAGTTGTGTTTCTGACTCGTCCTGATGCTGCACCATTCGCTACAGCTGTCTTTGGCCTGCAGCATCCCAGTGCTGAGAAACCACGATTCACAACTTTTTCCCGGTTTGAAGTATCACGTGGTAGTTGCATTATGTTTCAGTGCATCACATCCCACTCCAAAACAAACTGGCTGTTCTGAATGTGCATTTTATAGTTAGTTAGTTTATTGTCCCTTATGGGAAATTTGTTTTCACAGAAAACTGTACAGTTATATTATGCTTAACATACAACAACAATAACAACAACAATGACAAAGCAGCAGGTCCTGATACTGTGTGTTCATGTGTGGTTCAGGGCAGTTATGGCTGAGGGGATGAAACTGGTTTTGAAGCTCTATTGAATCTCAGAGTTGTGTATCTGCGTCCAGATGGTAGTAATGTGAAATACTGATGAAGTGGGTGAGTGTGATCCTGTAATATTGTGTTTGTGATGCGTGTGATGGCTTTAGAGTTTAGCTGTGTGAGGTTAGGGGTTTGAAGGCCAATAATAGGACGTAATCATTAGAAGCTAAAGGGGAATGACGGAAAGCGTGCAAGAGATAATAAGAGTCAACTGCCTTTTACTGGCAGGAGAGCGCTCAGAGAAGAGACTGGATGCAATATGGTTACTGAATTAACCTTCGTTACTCCTGGGATATACTTCCTGTCTATGCTTGTGTACACACCAACATTCAGCTATGTGTGTGTGTGTACACTAGCTGCACATCTATAGCATTAGGACTCGTAACACGTTAAAAGGTCGATCCGCTGTTAATATTTCTGCAGCATGTCAATAAGTTTTCAATCTGTTGCTAATTGTTTGGTATGAGTCTTAGTTATTGTGCAACAGGGAGGAACAATTAAAAATACCAGTAGTTGCAAACAAAGACAGAGAAGTGCTCTTCAAACTTATCTTTACCTTTATGTTTACCTCCAATCTCATTTGTACGACTGCCTCTAGCATTCAAGTCAATATTGCACCTTGCGAATGCAACACGTTACTTCCCACCAACACAGAGAGAGAACATATGCGTACCATGATACGTTAGCATTTGCACTGCCAGGAGCCGGTATATCCCAGGTCTTATGAGGCGCCAAACTGTGGAAATTTGCCTAACTTTATTAGCGCTGCTTTAACTCAATCATTGACCTTCTGCCATCACTGCTACTTGCCCTCTGTGTACTCATTCGCTGCTATGAAAAGTCAGAATTAGCTCGCTCACTGACAAGCTGCAACACTGAGTCTACAAGTTAAAACAGCATCATACATGTTTTTGTTCCTAATACAAGGCTGCCCAAATGGTCTGGCAAAGCAAACACTTTATATTGAGAAGTTAACCTCAGACGTGGTTGTGAACCCTACAAGCTGATAATCAGAGCTTACGCTAAAGGATTCCTGCATATTGCTTCCAACTAAAAACCACAATACAGGAAGCTCTTTAGTAAACTAAGAGCAGGGAATTACCCTGTAGTGACTGAACTCCAGTCATAAAAAAGAAACATCATATAAAAATCACTGCATAACAGATAACTGCCTTGTTTACAGTAAATCATTATCGTTTTTACAGCAGTGCAAAATACAGAAGATATAAAAGAGTACATCCAACTCAATGATGAGGTTATGTAAGAAAAGGCATCTGATTTGAAAGCCTGTAACGATCTCTGTAAGCTGAAACAGACATGGGCGACAATTGACAATGCAGTGCTTTAACTTGTTGAATTGATGAATAGAGGAGTTGTAACTCTGTTATGACTGCACCACATCCCTCCTGACATGTAGCATGTGATCTAAAAACAACCTCTAACTTGTCGAGTGGGAACTTGGATTGACTCCTTACATCCTGAAAGCATTCTTTGCAACAGCCTTACAGCAGATTCATTCAACAAATGAGCTGATTTTATCTTTTCTAATTATTAAAATGTAAATTAAGTGTAAAATTGTGTTTGGCATTCACTCTAATTATAAGGTGACTCTAACAAACTCTTCTAGGAAAGATTGATCATCATTTTGCTACCTGGCTGTCAGCATCTGTACAAACTGAGCCCAAAAGCTAAAGACTGATCAGCACCGATGTTTAGATGCAAAACCCTCACTCTCATGAGTTCATATTAACCTAAAAAACATTAGAGGTTGTTTGCATCAACTCAAAATGAGGAGGGAAGACTCACTTCTTTGTAGATGCAAATTTTGAATGACATCACATGTCCCCCCTAATCTGTAGTCAGATATAAAATCTTAACTGGTCTAAAGAAGAAGAAAAAACAGAGACATATAGAACAGTTTTTTACATATTTCCTGTATAAACTATGATAATTTAAATTGTTTTGAATTGTTGTATAAAAGATTTATCATTAAAAAGAAGCAATACTGAACAGTTACACCGGAAAGTGCAGATAAAATGATGCAAGCATCTGATTTTTATCTAAACCAGTCTTCATAACCAAAAAGCTTCCTTTTGGGAAACAAAGGCTTGTTCAAGGAAATAAACACAAATGCATCAGTGTCTGCATTTCCTCTAAGTCCAAAATGCTTGCGGTCACATTAGTATTTGAAATATTTCACCACCCATTCTGACTGATGACAAACTTGGTTAGATTAATGACACCAAGTATCATGATCCAACTTGTCAATCATCTAAGTTACAGTCACTATAAAAATGTTAGTAGTCAACCTGACAACTACCTGCACTCATTGCTGCTGCTTTACTTATTCTTGGTTATTTCTAAGTGATAAGAGAAACCTTCTTATCACATGGCAGGGGAAAGTACCATTTGTAATCCCAGCTAATGTAAACACTGTGAGCAATTTATGTAATCATCCCCTATTACATACGTTTCTGTTGTCTACACTGCGATTGTGCAAAATGTCATAGAGACCTAAGCAAAAATGACCCAGACATATCCAAATGGCCTTGATGATAAGACACAATCAAAAATATTTTTTATACATAGTTATGCATAGTTGATTTTGTTCCACTGCAGCTGACAAATTAAACCTGCAAAGCGTTTCCATTTCCATGCAGTCACACTAACTGGGATTATGTAAATAAACGTAATGACGGGACAATGAGAGCCATTTAAAATGAGACAAAGCTCTGTTTTACCTGTGTGTCTTTACTTTTATTTTATTTTAGCTGATTAACATTATTATTGGTAATAAAGAGATAATTTCCCTGGTATATCTACATTTATATCAACCTGGAACACAAAACTAGAGACTCTGAAGGGTGGATAACTACTGCATTTTTCTTGTGGATCATCTGTGGAAGTTTTCTACCAGGTCAAGGAAATGCTGAGAAAAGACACAACTTCAATAGTTAAAGTATTCCAGTGACTCCATGCTTCTTAAATGTTTAGATTTAGATTTCATAAGTTTTTGTCCTGCTTGAATGCAGTCCTGTCCAACACAACTAAATAAGTCCTGACTCATCACAGGTGGAATAAGCTTATCAGGTATGGTACAAGTCAATTCCCATTCCTGAAAGTCATGACACAACTGTCACACTTAGCTGGTTACAAAAACTGTCCGCAATTGTTTTATTTTCCCTTACTTTAGCAACGTTTTTCCATCTACAGCAAGCAAAAATGACAGCAGTGAGCAGGTCTGTTGTCTGTTGTGGGGAAAAGTATCTGTGAGAAAACACAGGTGTGTCAGTACACCTGCTGATCTGATCTAAACAAACGGTCTACTGTAATGTTTTTGCTGTGTAAGCATTGACTAGAAGGAACTTCTTAAACTGTCAAATGGTGAGTGCTATTGGGTTTCGGCTTAAACTTCATAACAAGAACACGGTGTTCAGACAGTTAGGAAAACTTTCCCTGAAGGTTATCCATCGTTCGGCCCATCCAGTAAGCTGCATTCTCGAGTTAAACTGTGTAAATCATAAATTGGCTTAGCGCAAAATAAATCACACGATGGTATCTGGATATTTTTTAATACAAAGTATTCGGAGTATATATGAAATAACGGTATAAACATTTGCGCGTCCGACGATGGATGCAATAGCGGTAGCAACATTAGCAAATAATGCTAAAAGGCAGGACTGTGCAGACAGGAAATAACTGTTATATAACTGTGTCTGTGTTTGAGCTGATGTGCAGTGACTCTTACCCTCTTCTTCTGTCCCGTACACGGAATAGTCGGTCAGATATCCGTGTAAAAACCCCGGCAATAGCCGGTGAGTATACAGAATGCATCAGCCCCCTCCAAGACATGGGAGCCGCCATTGCTGCAGCGCCAGCCGATTTGAAAAACTTTATTGACACTTGGCTGAAGACATCCTGAAGTACTTCCATCCATCCATCCAGTTTTCATACCGCTTCATCCAATTCAGGGTCGCGGGTTGTTTTGAGCCTATCCCAGCAATCATCGGGCGGCGTTTATTTTGGATAATTATTTTGTTATTGTTGTTATTTTCAACAAGACACACAGGCCATTTTAAAAAGTGGTCTTGAACAATAGATCTCTATGTTTTTTAAACTTATTTTTATTTGGAAACGAGCCTCTTTTTAACTAATTTCAGTCTAGTCTCTGCACATGAGCATTTTCAGGCAAAAAATGTTTTTATTTGTTTTTAAGCCACTTAAAACATATCTGTGAATAATTTGGAAATAGAAAATAATCAGCTAACTAATATAATATTATATTTAGACACAGTTTCTTATAAAGACAGGCAAAAGATAATGTTAGAAATAAACAAAACAATTCTCAAATATCTATTAGCTGAAAAACTGGCATATCTCAGCATAATCTGCAATGTGTCCTTGAAACGTAGACATGTGAACCACTAAAGAAGTGGTGCCCTTAAACAACCACAGATTAACAGATAATTAATGTATATACATCTGTATTCCATGCTTGTTATGGAAGCATTAGTAGTATTATCTAATTAAAAAACATATACAGATAAGACCTGCAAGTAAGCATCAGGTCTCTTCATAGTGCATGTGTTTGATTTCTGCAGTACACGTGCATGTCAGTGAAACTTGTATTTTGTTACAAATGACTATTCCTGTCAGTAAGGGAGTCAAGGGATCAGATGCTGTAAGTACTCAGTAAGTACTCAGTATATATATATATATATAAATATATATATATATATATTCTTCCCTTTTTATCCATTGGGAAGGGGGATGCCCACATAATATTCAGGTTAGATGAACATACTGCTCAGAACATCATCTGTCAGCTTTTAGCAGAATGTTAGGGGGAAAAAAGGAAAATAAAGTTCTCAAACGTAAAACTCCCTGTTTCTGACTCGTGCTAATGGAACACTGATATTATGTACAGTACATGCCTGGAGACGTCTTTGCCCTGCAGTATCCTAGAACTGAAAAACAGCCTTTCACAACATTGTGTTTGAGCCTGGAGCATCATGTGACAGCTGTGTTTTGTTCAATTGCACCACATTATGTGCCAATATGTAAAATCAACACATATTTCCATTGTGAACATGTACTGTGGTTGATTCAATAAAGACAGGACATTATTGGAGAAAAGTGTGGAAAAGACATTCCCGGGTTATTTTTTACTCGCAAAGTAATAATAATAAAATTTAAAAAAGCTCAATCAATCTTATGTCATGCTTGGACTTCTGGGTATTTATGCAATGGATAATTTGACTTGTTGGGTGAAAAATTTCCAGAATTCATGCCATCAACTTGCAAAATTTGGCATTTGTCTTGTTTAAGGTAATAAAAAGGAAAATATTATTTATCTATATAAAATATATTTTCAGTCTTGCAAAAGACTGCAGGTCATGCTCGGTGGAAGAACAACATATCTGCTTGTTGAGCAAGAGGGCTTGCAGCAAATTAGATGCTTACTGTAACATACATACCTTAGATTCTAAATAGACAACATTTTCAGCATTAACTAGTAGGTCAGGTATGTTGTGATGACAAGTAAAAGTGCATTTTCATGGGTAAAGATCATTTTCAGTTTCAGTTTCTTGAAGCTTAGTACAAATAAAAGATGCATTTTGAAGAAATATGACATATAAAGCTTAATATCAAACATAAGTTGAGCAAATAGTGGGTAACCCTTTCCTAAATTACAATTCTTAAGTGTATATAAAAATACTGCAACTTCTTAAATTTGTGTAAAAATAAAATAAATATAGCCACTGGTATGGATAATTGTATTGTGCACTTAAATAATTGGCTTAAAGCAACTTGTTAAGTTTTACTTCTTAATCAAATATGGATATACATATTGATTCTTTATAGTGTTTTCAATACTAGATAAGATGTGCGAGAATATGTCTTTAATTCTGCTCCACATTAAAACTGTTTACATTAATAATATTGTTGTTTTTATTGGTCCATATGTGGAGCATTTCACTTTTCACCTTGTCGAGAAGGGAATCCACAAGTACCAGGAAACAGCCCGGCAAAGGTCACGCTGATTATTTATTGGCAATCTGCCAAGCGTGGAGCGCGAGCACGGATGCCTCGCGCTCTGCGTGCGTGCGAGCGTCCCGGCGCGAGCGTGCGTGTGTTTACTGGAAGAACCTTTGAGCGAAGGAGGCGGAGCCTTACGAACATCGGCTTTACTCATGAAACAACCTCCAGTAACCTTCCTCCACACACACATACACACGGAATCTCCGGCAGATATCGCCGCTGCCACATTCCTTCGCTCCGACAAGAAACCCCCACACACGCTTTGTGGATATTTTTGTGTTTTTTTGGATTTTAATGCCTGAGTTAATCATTCAGCTAGCACTACTTTCGGGTAGTTTGCATATCTTTCCCTTCGGCGACGAGCGGCTGCGGCGCGGGGCTGAACATATCCGCGAGGTAAGTTGTTAAAACACATTTAAAGCGGGTCATTAATCAACTTAACAAACCAATATGAATAGCGCGTTTAGGTATTAATGTTGTCTTGTAACAAATGGTCCATGAGGTGTATATATTTGGATTCTTTGTATAGTATTACGGGCAGACGACCCAGTTACTCGGTAACGGTTCTGAACCATTATGGCGCCTCCTATGCTTCCCCCCTTCTCTCTGCCCGGCACCGTCCCGTAAAGCAGACCTGTGTTCCCGTAGACCAGACACCTTTTCAGTCACAGTGAAACCGGAGAACTGATCTCCGAGGCAGAGATTAAGCATTATGTTGTGAAAGAAAAAGGAGGAGGGGATGTCGAGCTTCTTCACAGTGACCCCGATTCAGAAATCCCTTGTTGTGGTGCGCCGATCGAAGACAATTGAAAGCAATCAGGATCCAGTTGCTGTCTGTCTGCAGCAGTAGCAGCGATGCTTCATTCAAACTAAATATAACCCGCATGTTTCATGCATTCACCCTGTCGCCATAACTGCATTTTATGAGGATTAATTGGGAGCTCCTGTTTTGCAGAGTGGTCATTCATTAATGTCACAAGTTGTTGCCTCCATGTGTTTTTGCATATCATGTCTAACCAGTGCTCCATTTTCCTCCAGCTGTGTTTGGGTGCTCTCTCCCAGCTACTCTCTGGATGCATCAGACTCCTCTGCCCCGGGGCCCTGGACCCGGTGTGTGACCCCACCACCCTCAACCCTTTCCCCCTCTATCAGTTTCCCCTCTGCCCAAAACTCCCTTCCACCTGTCCACTTCGAAGCTCCAGTCCTTGGCCCCCTGCCTCTCGACCAGCGGGCAGAGGCAGGGGGCCATGGCGCCATGGTAACCTTCAGTGGACAGAACCACCTCCTCGCCATGAGCGGTGCGTCCCCTTCGGAGGGCAGGCTTCAGGGGCCAAAGTTTACCCCGCATCACTACAAGCCCTTTCACTCGCATGAACACTACCAGCAGGTCAGTCAAACCTGATTTTGTTATAATTGATACTCCCTGTATGATAACACGTGCTCATAGAAATCTGTTGTTACCTGTTTCAGGTGATGCGTGCTTTCCATAAGCTCCAGGAGAGTGGGTTTTACTGGGGTGCTATTGGGGGCCGGGAGGCCAGTGCCCTGTTGCGCTCTGAGTCGCCTGGCACTTTCCTGATCCGTGACTCATCAGACCACCACCACTTCTTCACCTTGTCTGTGCAAACAGCTCGAGGAACAAAAAACCTACGCATCCACAGCGAGTTAGTCGGCTTCTTCCTGCAGCCAGATGCTCAAAACACCCTAGAGCTTCCACAGTTTGACTGTGTGCTGAAACTCATAGCACATTACATGGGGAAAGGGACAGATGCTGGAAGCGGGGGTAATGCAGGAGAGGCGAAAATGAAGGGGCGCAATGTTTATCTAATCCACACCGATGGGGAGAAAATTCCTCTTGAGTTGCGGCGACCCCTCCTAACTTCCCTGTCATCCTTGCAGCACATGTGCCGGCGAACGCTGAACAACAGAGACCTCGGTGCATCGGAGGGAACTGAGCAGCTCCCGTGCACAATTAGAGACTTCCTGCAGGAATACGATGCTCCTATTTGATTGACGGGAACTGCAGAGGTTCCGCTATATGGACCAGAAGCCTGGAGGGCCACGCAGACCTGTTCTGGAAGCATACACGAATGCTTGCGCCACCAGAGACTGACCAAACTGAGCCTTTATGCTAATATAAGGTCAGTTTACCATAGAGGCCTGAATCAGCTGATAAAAAGATCACTGATGAGCGCTGTCTGTTGGATGAAGAGCGTGATTTAGGTAACCGATTACCTCGTCCATCCCCGCCTTGGAGAAAAACTGACCACTAACGTGAGTGGCAGATAAAGCCAGAGGTCAAAGGCCAATGTTTCCTATGACTGATGCAGACGCAGAGCAATGCCTCGTAGAAGATTACCCAGTTGATCAATGTACACTATGACAGGGAACGCCTGATCGATACGCCACCGGTGGGTGGGTTTATTGTTCTTAAGAAGAAACCTCCTTCGTCAGCATGACATTTACCACACTTTGGATTGGCGGACAGAGAGACAGATGGCAAAGAGCAGAGAGGGAGTGAATCAAGGAGTTGCAGAGAAAAGGCTAAGTCCAAACGAGAGGCCCAGCACACAGTATTTGTTTGTCTGAGTGTGTGTGTATTTGTGTGTTGTGGTTGTACACATATTTCCATTGCTGTTTCCCGCAAGTGTTGCCACATAGGGGGGAGTGGGTAGGCCCTGCATGCTAGCATCACTCACACACACATGCAGGTACAGACACACATGAAGGTTTTGTTAGCGTGGGATAAAAAAAGACATTACAAAAGCATTTTTCTTTTTCCTGTTTGTTTCTTGTTTTGTCCTCTGTGACCCTGTCGGGGGGGGGGGTGCTCATCGACTTTGACAGTGACGGAGAACAGACGGCTGTTACAGACACAAAAGCTTTGGCATGGGACCAAACTAAGTAAGAATTTATTTTTTATCCAGATTAGGTGGAAGAAAACGTCTCTGACACTGTAAAGCTCACTGGGGGGGTTTTTTGGAGATGATGGGAAGGAGGTGGGTGAGGGGGGAGAAAACCTTCTGAATCGAGAAGAAAGAAGAGCGGGAAATGGGATTAGGAAAAGGAAATTGAGGAGGATAGAAACAAGTGGTGGTTGGTAGGGTAAAGGAGAAGAGGGAGGAGACATACTGGTACACAGCTTAACAAAAACAGTGATGTGATTGATGATCGACTTCAATAGGACACTATTCCTGTAAATATAGCCGCCAGTGCGATAAAGAGAGACTTTGCTTAGTCTTAATTGTTTTTTTAAGGCCTTCTTAGATTAACATTGTTCATTATTTCTTTTTTTCTACAATGGGATTGTGTGTTTGAGTGTCTGTGCTGTTTCTCCTGCTTTTCTTACACCATTCACGAAGGAGGAAATAAGCTCTCATTTGGACCTTTTGTTCCGCTATACATTTTTTTTTGCCTCATTAGCCTTTCATCTCATCTCTGAAGGAGGAAACGGTTGGGTTTATCTGTCTGAAAGTCAAGGGAACAATCTTCCCTTAGGTGGTTCTTTAAAAATGCCTTTTGTAAAACGAAATGACAAGACTCTGATTTGACCCAGGTTGTGTCTTTTATTCGGCCCCCGTTTGCCCTCACCTGTGATCCGAACAGGATTTTTATGTTTCCCCATCATATCATTTTGTGAACTTGAAACAAAGGAGCTGGATTACAGCATATCACACATCTTTTGGGTCACATTTGGGTCTTTGACACACATGAACACCAAGTTTTTACATGTGCTGCAGCAGCGGACCACGTGCGTGTGGATCATTTGTCTTTTATAAAGACTCTCTTGCAAAAGGCTGGCCACTAGTCTGGCAAAATACAAGCTGTAATATCTGAAATGACAAAAGCATTACAAAATAAATGAAAAGGAACGTTGCACATATTTATATTTCTAAAATATTTCAATAATTTATATTAAAGAGCACTATTTTTACAAAAGCTAATGCATTTGCCATGTGTGTTACTTTGCTGTTTGTTATCCTTGCCTCCTATATTACTTCTCTTTTCTCCCTCTAAGTCAATATTGACCAGACTGGCTCTAAATTACTGTAATGTATCATAAAGCAGTCTGTATTCCAGCAGTTCCTGGCTTCACAACATGATTATTTGCCATAAAATGGGATTTCCGAGTTAAACTAAGCAGCGTTTATTCAGTCGCAGGCTTTGAAAGCTCCTCGTCTGCTCTATGTGCAGCAGCGTGAGGCAGATGGACCTCTTCATGTAAAATTACTGCAATTCTCACTTCTCATTTTCTTTAGCAAAGGTAAAACGTATGGGAAGGGGAGGGGTAGATACAGCTGATGTGAATAACAGTGTGACAAAGGGATTCCCAGAAGTGCACAGTTAGGTTTACGCCATCACTCGCCATTGACACAGCAGTTACTGTGTAGAAAGCTCACTTTGGGTTGGACCTAACTGGAAAGGAATGCAGTGGGGTTTTATACATCCTGCCTGAAGGGCTGAGAGAGGATGGTGTCCTCCGGGGAGTATGAGTGTGTGTGCATTTGTGTGTGAGGTCAGATAGGTGAAAGCGTCCACGTGGAGGAGATTTATGACGCCCTGTGTGTATAAGTACATTATACAATTATACATTGTATAATGTACTTTATACAATGTATAAAGTGTGCAGCCAGTGCAGAGTGTGCGTGTGTGTGGTTGGTCAAGCCAGATAGTTGTTGGTAAAATTAAGCTTTGGGTGAGTTTCTGGATTTCTTTACCCCGCTTCTACACACACACACACACACAGACGGTTCCCATTCCCTGCATACCTTGTGCTCTGTCTGAGGCTGGCTTCCAGGAAAGAGGCACTTTAATTGAGTTGAGTTTTTACGGCTTCCCTGGTGTTAGCGTGTGAGTATGAGTGTGTGTTCATGTGTGTTAGACAAGGGAGCACTGATGAGAGCTGCTTTCTGAAAGGATGCACACAGGGCTTCAACCTTAAGTGAAAAAACATCTGAAAATGTGAAGTGAAACTGAGTTTCTGACAGAAAAACATTTCTGATAATGAGTCAGCTGAGATGGTGCTTTTGCAGGTAATTACAATCCTTTATGTGTGTGTGTGTGTGTCCTCGAGATGATTTGTTTCTGGGAGGAAAACTGAGGAAGGCACTTGACAGAAATGACGTAGGTCCAAAGACAAACAAGTGAGTGAGCCGTCTTCCCGAATTCCAACCAGAACTATCCAGTTCAACACACAAACACATTGTCTAAATAAGCCAGCTCAGCTCACTATGACTCATTTTATGTTCCCCCATAGTTGCCTAGTGAGTAGGGCTGGAATATTTTGCCTGTAGACTCGTGCGAATCTCACACACACTCCCTGAAAATCTTTCCGCTATGATTCATTTTTTTACTTTATGGCTTTGCAGCGTCCAGCTCAACAGTTGTCAACAGTGTCCCCAGCCAAGCACAACACCCGGGTCTCAGACAACTCAGCTTGGTCTTAATTTCTTCCATTTTCCCCCCTTTTCCCCATCCTCAATAATGAAAACATTCACACCCCCTCACGGTTTTAAAATGTTTTAACAACGCGAGGAAATGAAAAGCGAGTTGAGCAACAGGAAAAATGATAAACTAAAAATGTCCTTGCAGCCTGATTAAAATCTAAGTGTTATCAACAAATTCTTGTGTGTGTTATTGCATTTCTGAGTTCCTGCCAATGTCAGCCATTTCAACCCCTTGAAGGTGGAAAAAATATTAAGAGGGCTTGAAAATACCCTGCAACTGGCAGTCTACAGCCGCCTTCCAGGAAGGACCTCCAGTTTGCTGATTATTTCTTCCAGGAACACTCCTTCCAGCCTTATAGGAAAGACGTTCGCTTGGCCCATCAGCTCAAGTATTGTCACAGCCGCTTCTGATAAAGCCAGACCAGCTTCCAGGAAACCAGAGATTTACCCTGCAGCATTCCATCATTCCTTCACCATCAGCGCACACAGACAGAGAACGAGGCAGCAGAAGGGGTATAACAGGGACATGGATCAATAAAAACCATATGGGAAGCATACTGACAGGAAAACACACTCAAATACCATGTGTGCATGTATATGTGTGTGTGTCTGTGTGTCCAAGCTTGTAAAAACAGGCGCAGTCTTGACTTGTATCGACCAGCTCATTGTGACACATGTATACACACACACACACACACACAAACCGCAATACTCTTCTAAGCTGACTACCCATCTACCCCACACACACACACATACACACTTTCTGTAATCCTTCAAACTCATTGTGACTAATATTTACACACAACTCGTGAGTGAAATGGTTTTCCCATAACACCTGGATAGTCTAGCGTCTCAGCATCTAAGCCCATCCAGTTTGTGAAAGGCAGCTGTGAGGTGTGTTGTCATAGGCACAGATGCATTGTTTTAACTGGATGATTTCTTCCCTCTCTGCTTACAGCTGCACAAGCGTAGCAGCAGAGAAGCTCAGATGCCAAATGGCTTACGGTAACAGGGTGGATTGAGACCAAACCCACCAACACTCTCAGGTGTCACTCTTTGTCCCCGCAGCTGGACTGTACTGTTTTTATCTTGAGCTGCTCAAGCATTACAACATGCACGAGTGGGACTCAGTTACCCATTTACCAGCATGTTGCGTTTAACATGCTGCATGTTAAACGAGCAAAAAATGGTTTATCAGATCAACACGAGGGATGTTTGTCGTTTACCGTGGCAACTGCCTGCATGAGGACAACGCCGACTAAAATGCAGAAGCTGAAATTGAGAAATATCCTCTCAGTTACCAACAGGAAATCCGACTTCTTGTAACAAACTCTTTGATTTGTTTTATGTTTTCCCTTCCCCGTCTGGAAGTCAGAAGATTCTTGGTTGTGCTATTAAATCAGGGTCACAGTTAAATGCTTAGACATAATATTAAAAGTGAGAAAAGAAAGAAAAAGGGGTGATGAATGTAGGATGAGAGGCTAAAAGATGAAAAGAAAGTAATTGAAAATGAGACAAGCAGAGAAATATTATCATTTGTAAGCTTCCAAAAACACTCATCTCACCCCCGCTCTGTATCCATCCACCATGTAGCATTAACTTAAATTAAGCAAATGCATTATAATATAACCAATATGAAAGCATAAGTGGCTTCCGGTGCAGCAAGTGACACTCCACACATATGCAAGAGCCTTTTTAAGAAAACTGAGATGACAAGAATGACTGGAATTTTTCCTCGAAGCACATCTGCCCCAATTCATTTAGCAAGCAACTAATCTGGAAGTCCTGGATGACTGTGAATGCAATCCCTCATGACAGCTGTTGCAGCTGTAAGTTTGTTACGCAGAGAAAAGTCAAAGAGGATGCACTGAGTTTGACATTTCTTTATCAGCAGTTTACACTGCGGTTGCAACAGTGGATAAAATCATTAATTCCCGCTTTCTCCTGCTGGTTGCTACAATTACCATTGACCAAAGCAACTCTCTTTTATATATTTGTTCTTAAAATTGCACAGAAAGGTTTCACTGCAAATTAAACCCTGCTGAAACTTCCAAACCAAATTAGAGATGCGAGCAGAATCTGTTTTATCTCAGTGAAGATCCAGTTAAAACAAGCTTCTTTCATCTCCCAACACTATGACATGAAACAAATAGCACAGCTTAGGCCTTAGTAACTGATTTCACCTTGTGGGAGGAGCCTACTCCAATTAATTAAATTAAATTCTGCTTTAATTGCAAAAGGAGTGCATGCATGCATGCACACTTGCACAAAAATGTACACATGTAGGCACACAAACTCATAACCCCCCTCTTCTATCTTTGTTTGCAGGATCACCTTTGTTTCTGTAAGAGGAACAGAGGGGCTCTGCAACGTGTGTGTGTGTGTGTGCACCAACCACACACACTGAATGTAGAGCCAATCAGAGAGCGGTATACGCATTGAGCCCCCCCAAGTACTGCTCGTTTATAGGGCTCAGCTTCAGAGAAGTCACGTGACTTCCCAGAGAGAGATGGAGAGCGAAGAAAGAAGCAGGCAGTGTGGGAAAGGAGGATGAAGAACAGGAGAAGATGTGAGGAGTGGGGTCAAGAGGGTGACTGCATTGCTGTGAGGGGTGAACTGAAGGTCTGGTAAATGAATGTTGAAGGTGGGGGTAGAAAAAAAAAGATGTGATGGTTCTCGGAAGTGAAATCACACATGCTGGTCAGGGTCTATAGTTACAGCTGAATTAACAAAATGAGAAATGACTGAGAGGAGAAGTAGGCGAGCCGATGAATGAAGGATGAGATGAATGAGTGCTTGCAGAGGATAGTGGTTGCAGCTGATTACTACAGCGGCCGATCTTGATGATCTGGTTAAGCACCTATTATCACACTGGAGCTATCTTTTGCCGCAATGCATAAAGAGTACCTTTTACTCATGAAACTAATCCCTCTTAAACTCATTAAGGTCTGCACTGATCATGTTTGTTACAGAAGCTACTCTCTGGTCACTGCAGGCCTCACTGTTTCTATCAGGAGCTTTTCTTCTGAACTATTTGGGAGCAAGAAGCTGTTTAAAAACTGTTCACGGTAAGTTCAGTGCATGCAAGTGATGCAGCAGAAGCTTTATAAAAGCTTTTTTGAACCACAATCACCAGTAGGGGAAAAAAAGGTGGACACAGAAGACATTTTAACCTTTTCAGGCCTGATGTATCATATGTGATACATACAGTCTTTAAGACATTTTGGCAGAAACTTTACTTATTGTTTACGGGTCTCCTGCACCCTGGTGAATATAAAAAAGCAGAAGATTACACTATAATAATAAATATTCCAGAATTACAGGTGATATATGATGCTTTTAAATCCTTCCTTTTAACATGTAAATCACGAATTTATTGTCTGTATAAAGCAGAACCGCAATGCTTTGGTCTGAATTCCTGCTTATTCTCACTCCACACACACCTT
>JBAMHV010000023.1:5544009-5565821 GCA_037177535.1 Pseudomugil gertrudae
TATAACCCTGTTCTGAGGTGTGTATCGCTCCACACACACCTTATAACCCTGTTCTGAGGTGCATCTTCAGAGCGGCTTGTTTTGGTTGTGTGAATGTGAATGAGGTGAATAAGCATGTCATGCCTCGTCCCCCTTCAGATCACAGGAAGTTCAACTCTACCCTGTTCCGCCATGTTTGTAGCTTGATAGTAGCGATACGCTAATCTCCCGGCAGAAAAACATTTTATTGGTAAGTTTACTATAAATGTCAACGTATCAGATTCATGATATTGATGACTCGGAAGTCCATGAGCTTATTTGGCAGACCCACAGCAAATACTGTGATGTAATAAATAAAAAAATGTAATAGAGAAAAAGACAAACTTCAAAATATGACAGAAAAGAATATAAAGAAGGAATACATTTACATTTTCTGCATTCCTAAACACTTAAAAGTGCACAAAAACGTGTATAAAAAAGAGGATTTTGCCTGACACGTCCCCTTTAAAAGTCAAATAAAGTTTCTGATTTTAAAATCAGGATTTTTCTGCCCATTTCTTCTAAGATCAGACTTTGAGGGGTTAAAATGTGCCAAAAGTAAACTAAATGTCCAAAAGTACGCCAACACCCGTGTTCATTGTTTGAGTCGGGTCTCTTGGGCCCTCTGAGTGGAAACTGTATTGCTTTAGCATATAATAATATTTGAGACTGCATTGTGCTCCCATCGCTGTGTCAGCAGTTAAAGGTTTTGACGCAACGTTGCTTACATGCAAGGTGAAGTCCAAAAAGAAAGGAGTTTTATATGAGAGAATTCAAACAGGCTTTTACCGAGCTCTGACCTCCAGCCATCTGACACTTTGGATGGGTGGGGGACTGCCAGTCAGACCTTATCACATAACATCAGAGCCTGAACTCACAAATGCCCCTGTGTGTGAAAGAGAGAGAATCCCAGCAGCCAGCCCACAGAGTTTTCTTTTCCAGAAGACGAGCAGATCAAGGCTCTTTGTTTGGGGATGTGAGCTTCAGCTTTTATATATAACAACACATTCATCTGTCCTCAAGCCACATGCTGCAGACTGCATTGGTTTAATTACATTTCTTTTATAAGAAATGACTCAAAATGTCGGTGCAAAGTTAAATATTTAAAGTTAGGCATGATGCATATTTGTTCAGCAAGTTTTGGGAAATCCAAACCTAACTGAGAGCATTTTGGTTGTTCCAGTTAGGTTTTAGGCAGTTAAGGATAGGGCTGGAGAGGTGCAAAGATAGCCATAACATTCCTGTAAAGAATATCCACATGGTATATGAAAAGGGGTAAGATATGGTGGAATGTGAGACAGATGTTACTCTTGTTTCACAGGCATCGATGTCGACACCTTTACGCTGCGTGAGAAGTTTGTGTGTGCATGAAGGAGGGAGGGCTTCCCATAAACACCTGTTTTGTTCCGGTTAATGTATCTCGTCATGGTGGAGAAATAATGGCCTCAGTGAAAGAGAGGGAGGGAGGAATGGGAGGGGGAAAGGAGATGGAAGGGGGGGGTCACCTCCATTCTGCTCCATCCGTGAAAGAGAAGAGCTCATGTGGGATGAACACATTCGTTTATTCATTCGGCTCATCTATTTTCAGCCCAGTGGGTTTATGGTTATTGGAAAGGCGTTGCCGTCTCGCTCCTTCCCAGAAGGAGTCAATATTTCTCCCTCTCTTTCATTTCTCCCTCTCTCTGCCTCTTTTTTCTTTAATTCAATATTTTCTCCAAAACAAATTCTCTCTTCCGTGAGCAGGCAGGGAATGCTGGAAGGCATCTGAGAGAAACCCGACACAAGCAAAGCAGACATGAAAAAGTGAGCTTTGGTCCCGTAAGAACTCCAGCTGGGGACGTCTGTCTCCTTTCCTCATCTTATCACAGTTATCCATCGCTGCTTCGCCTTGCTTACTGATGTAGCTTTTATTGCTCCCTGTTCACAGCTCTTGTGAGGCTCTCGAGACCGACTGTGGCCAATTTACAATGTTGATGTTTGCTAATGACTTTTAATGACGACTTGTTATGGATCATAAAACCTGGCACTGTTACTGCCAACATCAGCTTTAACTACAGTACTGGGCAGCCGGGATAACACACACTGGGACTGTTATCGAGTGAGGGAAATAAGCTAAGACAGCAGGAGTGTGTAGGAGATGTGTGTGAGGACGGGTGATAAGGTCTACTTGTGAACAT
Organism: Pseudomugil gertrudae; assembly: GCA_037177535.1. Classification (NCBI taxonomy): domain Eukaryota; kingdom Metazoa; phylum Chordata; class Actinopteri; order Atheriniformes; family Pseudomugilidae; genus Pseudomugil; species Pseudomugil gertrudae. The sequence continues at coordinate 5,546,205 of JBAMHV010000023.1, forward strand.
AGCTGTGAATATATAGTATAAATGACCCTCTTACCCCCTTTTTTTGGTTATTACGATCCAAAATGGTGAAGTTCCCACAAAACTTCACTTTCAAATATTGACTCAAACCCAGTAAACAAATGAACAGAAGTGTAATTTCCCATCAAATTTAGGAAGGTGCTCCATGCAACCAGCTCTATTTACACCACGATGAGACAGAAAAGTGTGTTTACTCTCACTTTGTCTCCTGTATCTCTAATCAAAAAGAGGTGATTATCAGTGTGCATCAGCAGATCTGCATGGGGGATAAAGATCCAGTCAAAAGTAGGTCTGTGACCCCCGGAGAATGTGTCATAGTTATTTCAGAGTATGGTAACTGCAGCATGCTGTAAACACATCATTCAAACTGACAAGGAAACAGACAGACACAGATGCAAAGACATTAATGTGCACGCATGCCTCTTTCGCTGCAGAGGGATTATGCAGCTCAGGACCAGAGCATTGCAGTAGTTTCTATTCAAAATTAAAGTGTATTTGCATCAGACATGGCAAGTTTTGAGTTGAGATGAGTATGGAGAAAGAGAAAAATGTGTAAATAGGTGTGGCATCAACAGTGAAAGTGAAAACATGTGTGAAAATGATTATGTTTTTGGGACGGCATATGCAAAAATGTCATCTGAACATGAACACAAGTGCCAATAACACATATAATGTGACATAATGTGTAAATCATTGTTGATTCCTGAACTCTTGTTTCTACTGTAACTTTGTGTAAGATAATCTAAGGCTTCTCTGAAAATAAAGTGTTGTAAAAAGTCCAGATCCGCCCCTCATTTCTGTATATTTTGCTTCCAAGCAGCTCGGCATTCCTGTAATCTTTTAGTAGTCTTGAGCAACAGTGTTTCAAACTTTGTGAAGCTTTTTGTTTCAACATTTTCTTTGAATATTGTCTAATTTTTCAGTCCATCCAGCCCTTCCAAATGTTTTCAGAAGAATATTTTTATGCCATTTAACACAGAAGTATATTAATCATTTAATTATGTATTTAATTCAAGCTAATTTGTACTGTACTCCTATTGTAACGGTTTGAATCTGTGTTAATGGTTTGGGTTTTGCCCACACGACTTCCTCCCACTGGAGTTTTGCTTGGAGCTCATTTTTCCATGCTGTTAAATGTAAAATTGCATTAAAAATTACATTATAAAATCATGATTTAAGACCTTTTTGTGAAGATGATTCATTTTATTATTTCCAGCCATTGATAATAAAGATTCTAATGTGAATTTTGTTTGTGCTTTTATAAAATTTTGTATTTGCAGGCATTTAAAATTTTTATTTGGTAGATTAAATTTAAAAAAAAGTTTAATAAAACATCAACATACCCTCTTTGTACAGGTATCTTGTTACTTCAGCTTATATGTCAGGACTTCCTGGTTTAAAGGTGTCTTGTATTGGTGATGTTAACAAGTTACTCTTTACATTTACCCAGAATGGGCCCTCTGTAGCATGAAAGTAATACATAATAAACCTTTATATTGTGCAATTTAAGTCAATTGACCCACATTCATACGGGAACTATTACATACAACAAAGAAAGTCACTATACATTGTGACACTCTTACTAGCTGCATGTCAGAAAAGTATGGCAAAAAGTTTTAGTTGTATTTTTTCACAAATAAAGTGATTCTTAGCATTAATAATGCATAACTTGGTACATCTACAGTATATGTGGTGTCCTATGGGTTAGAGTAGGGAATATATTTCACCTACTTAATTGTGCAATATGTTGACCCATCACCAGCCAAGAGAGCCTTATGCTCCTCTCAACATCTGCTGGAGGTCCCATGATCCTGCTGCAAACAGTGGAGGGATCGTGCCTTTGCAGTGGCGAGGCCCAAACTCCGGGTTTCTCTGCCCCTGGAGTTGTGCTTCATCATGTACCTGGTCCTGTGCTAAGCTAAAGAGATAATTATTTAGATCAGCCTTTGACAGCTGTGTTGATCATTGATCATTGATCATCATTTTAAGTGTAACACATTTTTCTATTTGCTTTTTTTCTCTGTCACTTTGAACAACTGTGGTTGTTGTAAAGAATTTTATAAATAAAGTTTGATAGATTGTGTTTTTTTTTTCTTTGTAGAGATTAAAGTAAATATAAACCCTAAACCTAGCTAGGTGTAAAAACTTGGTTATTATTGATTAAAATACAGTAGGGGCTCCCTATTTTTAATATAAATAAATCACTTATTAGCTCGGTTACAACCTTAGCATGATGTTGACTTCTGTTATTGTTTTGTAGTTCTGAAAATATTAAGATATCAGCTTGTTTTTCATCTGTTATCATCAATGAAAATTACCAAAAAAAAAAAACTACTTGTGATCAACTCAACACTGACATCATATCTCTCATTTTTATACAGACTGAGATAGGACATGGACACAAAAAGTTAGACATCTTCTAAGGAGGCGAGTCTTAATGATTATATTCATGTAACGTAGGTAAAGTGATATTCTGCTGCACATTATAAAGGGCACAGAGATTCAGAGACAGAAAGGATGAAGCAAATGTATGAAGAAAGCAACCAAGCAGATCCAGACAAGAAGCAAATCCTTTAATTTGTCCATTTTAGTCAGGTAACAAAACCAGATGAAACTGAACAGCTGCCCACATTATAGTTTGGTTCACAGAACAGAGCATTTCATCCATTTCTGTGGCAATTATGAAGGTAAAAATAGCCCAGATAAGTCACGACTCTATGAGAAATAAATAGTTTGATCTTTTTTTATGTTTCCATCTGGTCAGATTTTACTATGAGCTTTAAATGATATCTTCAGTTATTCTGCTGTGTTTTAAAAAAAAGTAAAGCTACAGCGAAAGATCGTGTCTTGGTTGAATCAGTCTGCAGAGCAGAAATTGTGAGCTGTGATGAAAAAGAAGAAAAAAAGAAGACATGAAACATTTTAATTGGTATTCTGTTTCTACTCTAAAATAAATGTGAGTGACCTCAACGCAGTAAGCTGGATGGATGAAAAGAACAGTGAGTTATCTGGTAGGAAGTGGAACAAGGTATCCTTTAGCATTTAACATTTTATCTAGATGAACTTACCGTTATTAGAGCATGATCACTTCCCACATGTCCCACACAGCTTTGTGTCATAAACATAAAAAACAGGTGATCATTACAATAAGTGATCTTCAATGTTATTTTTTAACTTATCACCATCATTGTTTTACTACTGACTACTTTGTATCTCCTGAGGGCTAAGCCCCCTTTATCCTAAAATTCTAGAAACATCCCTGCTAAAGGTTATACAGTCTATGGGTTTAAGGTTGCATTGCTGCACCAACTTTCCTGTCATTATATAAATAAATGAGGATTGTCTCAAGACTTTTGCTAAAAGTAACTTTTAACACTTGCATTAGTGATATTTTTCTATTTAACAATTAATTACAAAAAATATAAACCCAATCATACGACTGCAAACTGAGATATCATCAAGATTTAAGAGTCTTTATTGTCATTATGCAAGCATAACAAACTCGGCTTAAAAACAGGGGGAAAAATTAAAATTGCAATTAAACTGGCTGCTTCGTGTTAAATAGAGGGGATTATATTTCTCTGAACTCGGTTCAGAATGAGGATACAACTCTAAGAAATAAATGTTTTCATGAAAAATCTACAAACGTGAGTGGAAAAGATAGTTTGGCCATTGTTTTGCTGTAACATAATTGGCGCCATCTTGAGGTTAACTACGCTCTGCGCATGTCAGCGTGTCAATAGGTAATCCATTAGCTTCCCTAACAGTAAGTCAATAATTATCGAGCTCAGGTCCATCGATCCAAAGTTCAACACAAAACCACCTGAGATAAAGATGTTAAGCAAATGAGCGTTATGTCTTTGAAAACTTTTTCCTGTAGGGTTTTATCTAAAATCCTGAAGCAAACTTATGTTTCTTCAAGCAAACATCTTTGTGCGCGAGCTGCAGCAGCGGTCACCGTGTTGGGACGGAGCTCCGCCCGGGGCTACTACAACACCGGCAAACCCAGGTACCCCGGGCCGGGCGGGGCGTCCCACGTTCGGGTGGTGGACCTCCGCAGCGACACGGTGACCAAACCCGGACCGGAGATGCGCCAGGCCATGGCAGAGGCCGAGGTCGGGGACGACGTGATGGGGGAGGACATAACGGTTAACGGTATTAGAGCAGAGATGAAAAAAATATGCGCTTAAGCGCGTGTCCTTTAAATCGTAATGTACCACTATTTATTCAAAGGCTTAATATGACTAGACTACTCTATCTGATCCATACCAACTTTTATTAAGCTATTGCATAACATCCCAGTTATACATTTATTTCCTATTAGATATGCAAACATGATTATTTGTAATTTACCACTATGACTATGCAGAAAAAGTGAGGACATTATAAAGTTGTAACAATGCATCCTGTTCCCTTTTTATCAGTTAGGGAGATGCATTTGTGGGATAAACAGTAGAGATGAGTATGTGGGTTGCACCAAATCTCCTCAACCAATGACAGACAGCTTATTTTGCTACTGACTTTTGTTTGGAGTCAATTATTGGATTAGATTATTGGAGTGTGTAGAATTTAACAATTTGAATTTAACAAACAGGGACTTCAGTAGCATGTGAAAGGACCGTACACAGACACATCACCTCATGTTGGTCACCAGCTTGGTCACACACTGCAGTAGGGGATGGTCTCCCATTCTTCAGCCAGCATCTATGCAGGCACAAACACCATGTCCAAGCAGATCCCCTTTAAAATCAGAACTGCAGGGAGGCCATTGCATCCTTTCCTTTCCATGAAAGGTGCTATATAAATAAACTTGCCTTGCCTTACCACTCCTTAGTTCGGGAGGTAGCTACTCATAAACCCCGCTCTGTAGGAGTGAACGTCATCATCTTAGAGGTTACGGTTCGATCCCAGACTACAGCGATATGGGATTGCCACTGGTTGGATAATCTCATCCTGATACTTTTCTGGATTGAGATGATACACGATGACATACCGTGTTTTCCCGCTGAGGTTCACACCATCACACTGTCTCCACCAAAAGATGTTACCCTATCAATCGTGGTGCATTTGCAGAGATGTTTATCGTGCAACTCGCATAACTGCAAATGCATTTTCCTCACAACCATTTATAAGGTAAATAAACAGGCGTTGCAACAGTTTAATTGACAAAACTTAAATGTCTTTACTTTTTGTGTTATGTTTAGTATTACAAAGAGTTCTTTTGTTGGCTTTACACTTTATTAAACACAGACTTCTGATCATTATTTATCAGTTTAAACACAAATGATTCACATTTACAGTTTAATTTGACTCAAAGTGAGTACAGCTACTAAAACCTAGCTACATATCTACCCAACATGCTCCAAACCTGGATGTTGTTTTAGCATTTGATGCTCATCTGTAAGTCACATTTGACCCAAACCTGCAATTTGTGTAACTTTATCTTTTGTTGTAAATGCTACAATCATCATAGGGTTTCTCTTATTCTGACAGAGTTGCAGAAGCTTGCAGCTGATATGTTTGGGATGGAGGCTGCCTTGTTTGTCCCCTCTGGAACAATGAGTAATCTCATTGCAGGTTAGCTGTGTTTTTATTACCTAGATCTGAGTCCGTTTTTATGAGGCCAGGATGGCTGTTAATGTGCTTGCATTTCATTACTCAGTAATGGTGCACTGCAGGGAGCGGGGTGACGAGATGATTGTGGGCGATCTGTCCCACTTGCACATCTACGAGCAAGGAGGTAGTGCACAGGTCAGTGTGCTGGGCAGCATCAGCTATGGGTGCATTTCATCCTTGGTAAGCTTCACTGTATATTTATTGTGTTGACACAGCTGGCTGGTGTCCACGCCGTCACGGTGACCACCCTTCCGGATGGTACATTTGACTTGGATCAGCTGGAGTCAAAGATACGACGTGGATACCCAGACCCACATTACCCACGGTCACGCCTCATATGTGTAGAGAACACACACAACATACAGGGGGGACGCGTGCTGCCTCTGACCTTCCTGCAGGAGGTGTGTTTGATTGTGGCTGCTCCTATTTTTTCATTATGGACTCTTCTTTTCTAAATAGCCCACGTTTAATATCTAAATATATTTAGAATAATATATTTAATCCCCCCCCGACCCCACTCTGGGAACAAGCGGTAGAAAATGGATGGATAATATATTTAATATATTTATATTTTTTCTGTTTTTATTCTTGTTGTTAAGCTAAAACATTCAGTTTATGGTCTACAGTCCATTACTATTGATAGTTCATTGTGTTTTTAAGCATGCATTATAATGATATATCTCACACATGGGTGTGAATTTTCTACCTGTCAGCTCAAAGTATCATTAAAAGCATCTGTTTAAAATTGAAACACAACCCCCAAGTCTGAAAAGTATAAATATGTTTAGAATAAATACTGTATAAAACAAACTTGCATTTTTAAATCACCCACAAGGAGCGACACATGCTGTTGCATAATGTTGATAGATTGTAGTATATCGATATGGTTGAACTATTAAGGTAAGTAAGTAAACTTTATTTATATAGCACCCTTCACAGATAAAAATCACAAAGTGCTTTACAAAGTGCTGCAATATAAAAAAATATGTAAATATGGACAACTTTGCATGATAATCTTAACCATTAACATTTAAGAATTACTCCCTGCACTCCTGTTAGCATTGCTAATATTGTCTATAAATCTTTGTAAATTGTGATCAATAGGTTACCCTTTAGTTGATCTGTGGAGCTAAAATAACGGTCTTTGATGGGTGAAACAAAGTAAAGAAAATGTTTTTGACATCTTGACTGATTAAATAGAAAACAGAATCTAGTTTCTTGCAGTACTTTGTTGATTTGTTGTCATTTCTAAGGTTCGTGCTTTGGCCGATCGATATGGTCTGTCAGTTCACATGGACGGAGCCAGGGTGATGAACGCTGCTGTGGCCCAGGAGGTGCCTCCATCTACCATACTGCAGCACACACACACAGTCAGTGTCTGCCTTTCCAAGGTGAGCCAGAACAGCACAATTCTGCACAAGCCAAGATGGAGTCATGTAACTTTAAAGTTGTTTTTTTACTAATGTGCATCAGGGTTTGGGGGCTCCTGTGGGTACCATGCTTGCTGGACCCAAAGACTTCATATCCAGAGCAGTTCGGTGTCGTAAGGCTCTGGGTGGAGGGATGAGACAGGCTGGTATCATTGCTGCAGCTGGAAAGCTTTCCCTGCAGGACATGGTAGGAAGACTAGAGGATGATCACCGAAATGCAAAAGCTTTTGCTCTGGGTGAGTAGCTCACACGTCTGTATTTTGTATTTATAGTTCATCATGTATTCATTTATTCTTCTCTACCAGCTCTACTGGACTGCAAACCATCTCTCTTTGCTGTGAAAATGGCTGCCGTGGAAACAAACATCCTGCGTTTTCGTATGCTGGATTCCACTTTGAATCCCCATGAGTTTTGTGCCCGCATGGGTGAGGTTCACGAGGGGGAAGAGGCAGCTCTAGGCCAGGGGATTCAAGTTCTCATGTACCCACATTTTGGGGACTCTGTTAGGGCAGTGTGGCATCTTGGAATATCCGCTGAAGACACCCAGTTGGCCATCCAGAAGATGCAATTTGTGGCTTCGGAGCACTTGAAAAAAAAAGAAAGGGCTTAAAGAAACATCACGATTATAGTTAGGATAATAAAGACTGATATGCTACATATGTGGTACTAATATAACTAAAGAGGTAACAGGGAGGTTACCTGTTGCTTGATAAATTTCCTTAAAGCTTTCTTATTCATTAATTTCAATATTCCAATCTTTAACCTATTGAGGCTCAAAATAAAGAATTTTACTACAAAATTTCACTTTGTCACCTCCACAGTTGATTATTGACAATAAGTCTTTCTACATATAAAAAAGAAACTGTAATTAATAATATATAAGTGAAATGCTGACCTAGCAGAGGTCTTGGGTTGCCAATTTGCTTATTCTGTAAAGATGTAAGGTAAAGTGCATGCTGTAATGACAATGTAGCCACCGGGGGCACAGTCAATCTACTTTTTCATTAATATGTTGTTCCAGAAGCCAAGAAATTAGACGGGAGAATGTATTTCTGTATAATATTCCCAATTGATTGCCACGATATGTGTGAAAAAATGAAAGTGTGAAAAAATGAAAAGTACATGGCAGCGGTGGGATTCGAACCCACGCCATCGAAATGACTGGAGCCTAAATCCAGCGCCTTAGACCACTCGGCCACGCTACCATATAGGACATAACAGTGTCTCACAGATCCACACATATGTGACATAAATGCGTATCTGTGAATAAAGCTGTTAAAATGCCTCTTTCTATACGTTACTCATTCACTCTGGATATTGCTATTTCTAAATCCACTCAGACGTATTCATAAAACAAAGTCATATTTAAAACGTTTTGTCCACGCATGAAACGGTACTTTTTCCTAGTTAATTGTGTATTTAGCAAGGTATCGCATTACTTTCCTATCCTTAACTTCCTACATTTGTCCCCCAGATAAGTATATGCAAAAATAAAAACAAATAAACACATGTAAAAACGTAAACACTGCCTGAAATCAATAACTGACACGTGGTAGCGCTACAGTAGTCGGAAAATTACTGACGACATGCAGTCTTATCACGAGGTCGATTAATCCTGTGTGCTGGTACATGGTGCTCTAAGCACTACTTTCACATGTCGCTCTTATTATTTATTTATATACGGTCTAGGTCTAACACATCTAAGAAGCTATTTTAATATTTTAAAGTTTATATACGTCATTGGGAACCTTATTTATCTCATATTTCAGTCGTGTATGAAGGCAGTAGGTTTTGTGGGCGTGGCCAGGCGTGGTATTGTGATACGTGCGGAGCAGCATCTTCATGGTGGTGGTGGAGCGTCAGCGCAACTGTACAAATCATAGGGTACAAATACAGCAGCTTCCTGCCAGGCACGTCCTCGGACCTTCAGGACACAGTGGAGAATCCGGAAAATCCCACTCTGTTTTGGGAGGAGTTTTAACGGCCCTCCCACTTCATCTTTTAACCGAAACTATTGCAAGGTCGAGGCACTGTGCAGCGAGGTAGCTGAATCAGCTGTCATTCTATGAAGATACTGAGATTAAATGGGATATATGCACATCTGGTAATAAGGTGAGTTGTTTATTTAATATGCCCTTCTAACCCCAGGCATTTTTGTTATTTTTTTCCAGAAAGAGACCCATTAATGAAATCGCCTGCTTTATTACACAACGTGGGAGCCACGTAACGTGTTACGAGGAATCTCGATCATTCTTGTGCTTTGGGTTGCACTCTTCCTGAGACAAAAGCTTTAATTACACATGAATTTGTGATTAAATGATCTTAATCAAATTAAATGATTATATTTATTATTTTGCATGCCCATATGCATCGCCATTGTGCAGCCATGATGCAGGGCTCTTTAGTAGATGTCTTAAAGCAGCCACACACACAAACTCCAGGCAGTGTTTTCTTTTTTTTCTGCACCTGAATCCTCTTACGCTGTACTCCTTTCCCTCCACTGTGATCAAAACAACAGCAGACATCATGGAAGACGAATTGATGTTCAGCATGGAGGAGGAGGGCAGTGCTCAGAGACCCTCCATCCAGCGCAACGGTGCTAAACAGCGGGCTTCCTCCCTTAGTGATGCCAATGCTACTGATGATGAAGACGACGATGAAGGGCATTTCATCTCACCTATTCTGGATGATTCTGCCAGAGAAGCATGCCATTATCTGAAAAGCCTGGTATTCCAGCGACAGCTGTCAAACTCTCTGCCTAAGACCAACTTTATGTACAAGGTAAGGTCAAATATAAACATGGTGGTACTCATGCAAGATAATAATCACACAGTTCTGCTATTTGCTTGCTGGAACAGCCTTAAAAGGAGAGATGAGCATGCCTGCATACACATACACATGCACACATTGTTTACTGGAGTGGAGGCTGGCCAGTCATCTCTTAAATGCATGTTAGAACAGGAACAGGAAGCACCACTGGGTGGTTTGCAATCATACTATACTATACAGTCATTTAGGCAGAAGCTTTTATCCAAAGCGACTTACATATAGCAGTCATTGTAACCAGTAATATGAATGTTTTGTATACACACACACGCCACACTGCTCAGACTCCCCCTCTTTAGCCCAGCGTTGAGCTGGATAATGTCTCATTTCAGTGCAGACTGCTACTTATCACAGGACTGTGCACCAGCCTGCTGTTGTTGTTGTTTAAAGCATCCATGCAGTTAATGTTTTTTTATATGATGCTGTTAAATCTACCTGCTTGTTGATGGAAACCATCCATTTTTCTTTGCTTTTCTGAATAGCATGACACAGAAACAGAGGCAGAACCTCGGTCATACAGTGTTTTGTCTGAGAACGCACGGGTATGTTTTGGATCAGATTACATGTTGCTTCTCTTCTCCTTCACCAATGATAAGCCTCCATCCTCCCGACCCTGCTCTGTAATTTTCTTTCCTTTCCCTGTTTTGGAATGCTTGACTCCCTGACTGCCATATCTCATCACTGCTGACTGCAGCTTCTTTCTTTTCATTACAAATCCTATGTTGCACCCTATGTTGCCTCTTTTCAGAACACCCCCCTTAAATTGAGCATCTCAAGTTAACGTTTTGCAAGGCTACACTGCAACACGAGTTTGTTGTCCTTTATTTTAAACCAGGCTTTACTTTAATTAGATCCTCCGGTCACGTCACCAGACTGTAATGCTCCTGAGTGCACGTCAGACCCCCGTGTAGAGGTGAATAAGGTCTGATGTGGCATTCACTCAGTTGAAAACGCGGCCCCTCATCTTTCTCTTCGTGTATATATGTTAGTCTAAATATAAACCCTTCTGCAGGACGGTTCGGAGATACGAGTGAGACGTGCTGCTGTACATGTATAGGACGGGCCAGGGCTCAGCTCACTCACTAACAAATTTAGATTACTAGTGACACTTGACTCTGCTGTTTTTAGAAAACAACAAAAAAAAATGGAGATGGTCATGGGACACTGCTTGGGTATCACATTAATCTAAAATCGGCTTCTTTAAAATAAACAAAACAAGTTAATTCTATCATTTCTGGCCTGCTTTGAAATATACCTATAATTTCCTCATATTGATCTGTGTCTAAAAGGGTTAATACACATTATTTCATAGAAAGAAAGGAACAAATTCGATGCAGAAGCTGTTGGACTTCATCAATTAGTAAGTTTAGCAAATGCATATTAAGATAAAATGCATATATATATATATTAGTAAATAAATAAAATTAATGTTTTGTAATGAAAGGGTTGTGCAAATTAAACAGCTTTGCATGGATTTACTTCCCTTTTTTTCTTTTTCATCTTCCAGCAAACCTTTTTGGAAACCAGACTTTTTATTTATTTAGTTATTTTGCATCAGAAAAATTGCCAACAAATAAGAACTTGTGTTTTTGGGACAGGCGGCATGGATAAGTGCCATAGAAAAGGCCCGAGCGATGCCCGACCCCTGGGCACAGTTTCATCTGGAGGAAATCCCCAGTGAACCCTGCATTCGTTACAGGTAGGAAGGAAGTGGGAACCATTACTCAGCAGATTTCACACATCTCTTTGACCTTTTCATTATGTGTATGTGTGTTTTTGGCTAAACCCATCTTGCTAACAAAAGCTTGGCTTCCACAAATGCTCCATTATGCACAGCACAAACTCTTTAAAGGAGGGCGGCAGGAGTACACAAGCTGGGTGTGGGCAAAGAGCGACATGAAAAGGAATTCCTGTTGCATACTGGTTTGCAGTGGGATTTTCAGAGGCTAGGATCTGCCTCACTGTGCTTTTTTTCATTAGCTAATTATACTCAGTGGTAACCTCACTCCTCTTTGCCCCCCGTAGAATGAAAGTCATGGGACACTGTGTTCCCAGTCCGAAGAGGCTTCCTTACTGAGAGTCATGATTAGATATGGGATCCTTTTTTTTCCCTCTTTGGTCACATGAATGGTAAATTATCTCTTTGCCATTCATGACACTAAAGTTTAAGCTGTGTACATGCAGTATTCATTAACTTAGTAGGATGCACACTCCCTGACACGCTGACCTGGTTGCACATTTATGCAGCTACATTGACAATATTAACCCTGTTGCTCTAACCAGCCTCAACATTAATGAAATAAGTGCAGTCAGAATAGCTTTACAAGGGCAAAATAAAACAGAGAACCTCCTTGTTTCTTTCTTCTTCATCATCCACACAGAGGAAGCTGTGATTAGAATACAAAGCAAGCAGACCTGAATGAGAACTGAAACGTCTTTGTGCAGGTTTAGTGTGGGACTTGAAAGAGTTTTTACCTTTAATGTCCAATGTGGTGGAGCAGGAGGTTAAGGGAGGAAACCAGGCCGGTGGTGTGACAGCTGATTTATCCTGTAACAGGTGTGAAACAAAGCAGCAACAAAAATAAATGAACTTATGCACGAATGAATTTTTCTGCATGCAGAGCCGGGTCACGGGGTTTGTTTTGTGTTATCATGCTAATGTGGACTGTGCAAAACAAACTAAAGGGAGGGTTTGATTACGAATCAACGTCTTTGAGCTGAAACTTTTTTTTTATGTAGAAATTATGGTTGCATAGTAAAAAACCTTTCCTATGTGATTACGATACGAATCAGTTCATTACGATTCTTTATTACCCACAGGTACAATGCCATCACAGGGGGGTGGAACCAAGACCAGATCCACATCAAGATGGGTCCACAGGTATTAACTCTGTCGTGCTGCTCTTCTTGTGGAGTTTTATTTACGGTCTGATCGGTTGCCATCCCTCTGCTTTCTCCCAGCCGTTTGGAAAAGGGGCCATGAGGGAGTGCTTCAGGACGTAAGTGCAAAACTCTTCATCTCGTAGTTGTTGCTTTCGGTTGATGTTGTATAAAAGAAGGGAACAGATCTCCAGTAGAGCCATTCCTCCAGTAGGATGAATTAATTTTTTGATTTAGCTTTTGCTGCTAAATTCCCAACAAATGTGGGAAATGGGAAACCAGGAAGGAATCCATCTGCACCACCTCCTTTTTCAGCTGTATGTCAGCTGCAGTATCGCAAAGAGGAATTCCTCACACGAAAGGAAAAACTAGAGGATGAAAATAGCTTTCCTTGCCTCTACAAGCCCAAACATACAAGCTCTAAAAAAAGAAATGCTGAACTGTGGGTTGTGTATTGCTACTGTATTATTTGTGTGGGTTCAGATCTGTCTTGCATATGTCTCCTGGGGTCACTTTGTTCCCATAAAGCCATTCTAATGGCTTCATTTGTGTGTTTCATCTAAGACTCATAGCTTTAGGGTTGTTTTTAAGCTCTCTGAGACAGTTAAAGCAGCATACAGTAAACACAGCTAATACTCTAATCTAAATGGTGCTCACTATTACAACAACCCAGCTGTTATTTCCTCTCCTTCTAGGAAGAAGCTGTCAAATTTCTCACACAGCAGCAACTGGAAGGCAGCGTCCAACTATGTGGCCAAGCGTTACATGGAAACGGTGGACAGAGATGTCTACTTTGAGGATGTTCGGCTGCAGATGGAGGCCAAACTTTGGGGGGAAGAGTACAACCGCCACAAACCTCCAAAACAGGTAAAGGAGATTCATTCAAATGCTGGGACAAGACGATGTGTAATCAGCAGGGATTCATTAGAATGGACGGTGTTGTTGTTTTGATTCATTTTTTATGTTTTAGTGTTTCAATAATAATAATAATAAAAATAATAATAATTTAAAAATAAAATCAATAAAAATAATAAATAAGAATAATAAATAAAATAAGAATAATAATCCACAGATATTTAAAAGTCCTGACAGTAAATGTGTGATCTTTTAACATAAATACAACCATTTGAATCCTCAGGTGGACATCATGCAGATGTGTGTGGTGGAGATGACAAACAGACCAGGCAAACCTCTTTTCCATCTGGAGCATTACATCGAGGGCAAGTACATCAAATACAACTCCAACTCGGGTTTTGTGAGGGACGACAACATTCGGCTCACTCCGCAGGTGATCAAACTTCACCTTGTTGTATGAACTCGCTCTCAGCTCACAGCCTTATATGATCTTCTTCCTCTGTCCATCAGGCCTTCAGCCACTTCACCTTTGAGCGGTCGGGCCACCAGCTGATTGTGGTGGACATTCAGGGAGTCGGTGATCTCTACACAGACCCTCAGATCCATTCAGAGAAAGGGACTGACTTTGGAGATGGAAATCTAGGTATTCTTTTATTTGACGAGCAGCTGCTACATACTCAAACCAGAAATTACTCTGACAGCACCTGTGTTCCAGGTGTGCGAGGCATGGCTCTGTTTTTCCACTCCCACCTCTGCAACAAAATCTGCAAAAGCATGGGCCTCACGCCCTTTGACCTCGCCCCAACAGAGATGTCCCAGCTGGACTGCACCAACAAACTGCTGGTAATTTTTTAAACCTTCACCCTTTTGCTTCATCTGAAGTGTGTTCTGCTTCTCCTGATGAATTATCGTCCCTTCAGAAAAGTGCTCAGACGGTGCTGAGGGGCTCAGAGGAGCTCTGCGGCTCTCCCCGTGTTCGTACTTTCTCTGCAAGCCGAGTGCCTCCGCTGTTATCCCGCATGTCTGAGACCTCCTCCGCAGATGAGAGCGACGCTGAATCCATCCCGTGCTCCCCTCTCATCTTTCCCTGCTCTCCTCTAGTGGCAGGCGGATCTATGGGCAAGTCGCCTTCCGGTACATTCTTCACGATCCTTTTACTGCACATAAAGAGCAGCCTCTTGATGTAGCACTGAGTAGCGAAAGGTTTAGCATCTTTCTGTCATTTTTGCAGGCTCGTCATTTACTGGAATGTACGAGCACGACAGATTCAACAATAACAACTCTGCAGAACACAAGGTGAGTAATGAGTGTGAAAGTGTCTCTAAATGGTACAGAAACATGATCTGCAACCGCACACGAACAAGACAAAACACTGTCAGCATATGCAGTGTGACAAAAGCTGCAGAGACACAAACACAAACAGAAAACAAGCATGTAAACAAGTTTCCAAAACTGGAACAAGCTAAAATCATTAGCTTCTGGTTGTGTTCAAAGTGTCATGTGACGTGTTTATCAACTCAAACAAACTTTTTTATGATGATTGCAACTACTTGTTTGTGTCTGTAGCTTTTCCTTCATATCTGAAAGGATTACGGTAATTCAACAAGTGCTGTGCAAACAGATATTGGTTTGTTTGCGGCATTCCAGCGAGCCAACAGCGGTTTGTCCCCCGAGCGATGATGCGAAGCATAGGTCACAAGCTGAAGGGTTGAAAGGCTGAACACACACTCCACCGCTGAACCCAGTGCAACAATGCATGTGTTTATAAGCCCTGCTAGTGTCTGCTGCAGCCTGTGAAAGCAGACCAGTCAGTAACAATACCCTGAACAACAATGAGACCAACTTTTCCACCAAAAAGCGTCTCTGTCTGTTGTGACCTTTGTCTCTTCCGCAGAGCAAAAACATGGGTGCGAGTTAGGGTCTCACTGACCAGTAGAATCATGAACATGGGGTGTCCTTTGCTGTGTGACAGCTGGACTTGTGTTATTTATGTAACCTGAGAGTGGTTTGATCTGCAGAGATCAGGGTTACACTGACCCCTAGTGGCAGCTGACAGCTACAGCAGCTAGCACATTTACATCAGCATGAAGGAGCTGATTTACCAGCAGCTCCTGAGTTCATGATGTATTTCTGAAAAGCAGAAACCGAACCTTTTGGTTTTTATCTTGTTTTCGGTCTGCAGGAATCAGAAAGCGGAGGAGACAGTGGCTACCCCAGTGAGAGGAGGAGTGAGGGCGATCCAAATGACCACGTCGATGGGGTAAAGGCTTCTTCATCACCTTTTTAAAATGATCTAAATCTGAGAACTGTCTGGGTCTTTTTGTAAAACTTGCTACATTTTAGAGAGAAACTTCCTTTAAACTTCTCTGACATAGCCTAAAAAAGGCAGAAACAGGAAGTTTCTCTATCTAAAGACCCACATATCCAGCAGTTATTTAACACTGACCTTACACTTGGCTCTTACTCTTTAGGTAACTCTATATTACATTTAATGAGCGTATAGATCTTGTTGTATTATAAAGCATCTTGTATCATCACATAGGTCCACCATCGCTACCACAGGCCTTATTCTGAATCGGATGAGGACAGTATCAGAAGGGTAAACAAATATTAAACCAGCTGTGTGTAGATGCCATCGTCCCCTCAGTCATAATCACCAACACTTTAATCAAATAACCCTACTTTAATTTACCCCATCTTCACCTTTCTTCATTCTCTCCTCATCACTTGTTTAACAGAGAAAGTCCCCTCACCTCCCATCTGTCTCCTAATTCATCTCTGTTTCCTCTCACCAGAGGAAGATGGTTGCTCCTCCCAGAGTCTCTTCCAACTTAAATTCATACAGTCCCGACAATGAAAGGGTGATTATGTGCACGGAAGCTTATAAGCCAGTTGTGCAGCTTTGTGCTTTAAAGCTCGGATCTTTGCTTATAATGTGTTAAAGGAGACATATCATGCTTTTAAATCCTTCCTTTTAACATGTAAATGATTAATTTAATGTCTGTATAAAGCAGAATTCCTGCTTATTCTCGTTCCACACACACCTTATAACCCTGTTCTGAGGTGTGAGCGACTCCGTGTGGTCTCTTTAAATGTAAATGAGGCATGTTAAGCCCCGCCCCCTTCCAGGTTACAGGAAGTTCAACTCCACCCTGTTCTGCCATGTTTGTAGCTTGATAGCAGCGATATGCTAATCTCCCAGCAGAGAAACATTTTATTGGTAAGTTTACTATAAATGTCAACGTATCAGATTCATGAATTTGATTACCTGGAAGTCCACGACCTTATTTGGCAGACCCACAGCAAATACTGTGATGTAATAGATAAAGAAACATAATAGAGAAAATTAAACGGACTGAAAAATATGACCAAAAAGAATATAAAGATATATGTGTAGCATCGTTTTCTGCATTCCTAAACTCTTAAAGTGCACAAAAACATGTATTTAGGAACTAAAAAGTGGATTTTGCATGATATATCCCCTTTAAACGTAAAGGTAATTATCTGCCGCTGCTTCCATTTCTTTTTCTTTTGCTTTTTTTTTTAATCTGATTAATCTGAGTCTGAGAAAAATGAATAAAAACAAAGAAAAAAATGAAAAATGATCTTTGGAATTGAAACACCATCTACCTCCAATACACCAGCTCTTCCATCTTTATGAGTCTGCCCGTGAAGCTTTATGTGTGTGTTTCCCTTTTCCCACGCTTGCTTGGTCCGTTTTTGTCATTCTTCTAAGTTTCAAGAAAGAGGTGCTGATTTCTTTATTTTCTCATGTCTTCTCGTACCATCGATGGGCGTCTCTGCTCAGCTGACGGAGGAAAAGTGGAGCTTCTACCACTCATCGCGTGCTCACGTTCACAGACCTTCCTGTGTTGCCACAGAGGTGGAGCGTCTCAACTCTCTGCTACAGAAGAAGATCGGCCAGTCCATTCTTGGAAAGGCAAGAGACGATAACCATTGTAAACACCAAGCAGTATTGCATGCTTTGTGTAATAGAATAATTAATTTGATCAATTTTTATCAACCCATAAGCACATAGACCGTCTTAGTTTGCTAATCTCATATCTTCTGAGCCATTTGTTGCCACTGTTTGAGTCCCTATGTTTTTATCATGTTGTATTTAGGTCCACCTGGCCATGGTTCGTTACCATGAAGGAGGTCGTTTCTGTGAGAAGGATGAGCAGTGGGATCAAGCTGCAGCCATGCTCCACCTGGAGAGAGCGGCTCTGTGTGGAGAGCTGGAGGCCATCGTAGTCTTGGGACAGTGCTATATGCAGCTGCCTCATCACATCCTGCCAGAGATGGAGGTGGAGGTACAACACATTGGATCTATTCCCTTTTACTGCTCTGTTGATTTAACTTGAGTTTTGGCTTCGGCCCATTCTGACTCATCTTTGCTGCTGGCAGGATAATGCAGGAAACAAGATGAAAGGTTTCAAGTATCTGCTCCAGGGTGCAGAGGCTGGTGACAGATCCTCTATGATCATTGTAGCCAGAGCATTTGATACTGGAATCAATCTGTCAGCTGACAGGTCAGTGTTATGCAGACAAACCTGTTTCAGTGTACATCCTCCTAATGGCTTTTCTTATTTGTTTTATAACAGATTTGTTGCTCTTTCTTTTCCACAGAAAGCAGGACTGGGAGGAAGCAATTCACTGGTATGACAGTGCGTTGAATATGATGGACTATGATGAGGGCGGAGAGTTTGATGGCACGCAGGACGAGCCTCGCTACCTGCTGCTGGCCAGAGAGGCAGAGATGTACCAAGAGGGAGGACACAACCTCACAGCAGACCCACAAAAAGCAGGTTCGCCTCCTCTCTAAAATACATGCTAATTAAAATGGAAAAGACCAAAGACCAGCTAAATTACCTATAAATAGTAAATACCTAATAGTATAAAATACTGGAATAATGTAAAATGAATATGCACTTCCCTCCTTGCAGGTGATCTGTTTACAGAGGCCGCAGAAGCTGCCATGGCAGCCATGAAAGGTCGTCTGGCTAATCAGTACTACATGAAAGCTGAAGAAGCTTGGGCGCTGATTGAAGAGTAATTATAGAAACATAGTTTATGCATTCAGCCTGAATGATTACAGTTTACATATTTTTATGACAGAATTTTTGCTGTTGCCGGTTTGTGTGTGTGTGTGTGTGCTGAGCCTTTAAAGATCAGGCTTTTTCCTCATTTTTGTCTGTTTGTGAGGCTAATCTTCCTGACTCCTTTCCTTCTTAATTCCCAGCCTCACGTTACCTTTTTATTTAAGTGAATATGGTGATATGAAAGAGTCGATATGGATTATTAGAACAAAGTCATTTACTTATTTTACCCCAAAATGTTAATATGCTTATGTTCAAAGAATTAATGTACTAAAAAAAAGCATGGGGTATGAAATTGTAAAATAAAGTTTGCATTGCTTTTTATTGGTTATTTCTTCTTCACTGTCTCCAAAAGTGCTATAACATCAGCCACAGCTGAAACATAAGCTACATCTGAATAAGTCAACATAACTGTTTACCACATATAGAGAGTTTCGTTTATAATATGAGAGATTGGGATCCAGTTTTCATCCCCTGCTTCCTGACTCAGTCGCCGAAGAATCGTCCGGGGAAAATGTTGAAAATGTTGAAGCTGGGAACCAATCATCTTCAAGAAATGTTGAAAATGTTGAAGCTGGGAGCCAATCATCTTCAAGAAATGTTGAAAATGTTGAAGCTGGGAGCCAATCATCTTCAAGAAATGTTGAAGCTGGGAGCCAATCGGGTTCAAGAAATGTTGAAAATGTTGAAGCTATATATATTATATAAATATATTAACTGATTATTCTAATATACACACATACTTTTAATATATTCTGTGTCAAAATAGGGCCTTTAATAGGTAATACATTCTGAAATGAGAGCTCTGCCTTCCACATCCCACCAGGACTCCCTCTTCTGGTTCCTCTGGGCCTTTTTAAGAGAAAAAAAAAGAAATATTAACACAATTTACC
>JBAMHV010000023.1:5566598-5581669 GCA_037177535.1 Pseudomugil gertrudae
TTGTCTTATCCTATTTTGTTTTTATGCTATGGACCTGCATTAGGTCTGAAATAAAGAAAATCAATCAATCAATCAATCATCTGGTGACGACCGTGTCACGTGATCTTCCGCGCAGGCCCCAGCTCCTAGTCGCAGGTTCGCATCCTGTTCAACGGTCCCATCAGTGGTTTGGCAACCCAATATGTTTATTAAGCAGAGATTTGCACATATCATCTTAATGTCGAATGTCGAATGTTCCTCAGCATCTGACTCAGCCGCCGAAGTTAAATGGACCCAATAGACATTATTTGATTGATAATACATCTTTGTTATCAAAGGACAGGAGAAAATTTGCATCTTTACATTCCTGCGTTTATAAACTTATTTGTGCTAATATAAAACACTTGCCTAGACCTCTTTTACACCAAACTAAGACATCATATTTCAAAAGTTAATCCCATAGGTCTTAAAACTTTGCCTTGGTCAAGCGACGTTTATACGGTAGCGTGGCCGAGCGGTCTAAGGCGCTGGATTAAGGCTCCAGTCTCTTCGGGGGCGTGGGTTCGAATCCCACCGCTGCCATAACTTTATTTTCTGATTATGTTTTGTTTAGATTTTTTGGTGGACAGAGTTAATGCAAAGTATTACACATTGGTAACAATGTACTCAGATTATATTAATGACTAGACTCCACATTAAACCTACTTCGCGTATGGGCACGTGCTCCTCCCCACGTGTGGAGCAGAGTCAACATGGTATCTCGAGTTCAGTAGTTGATTCCAGCTGCCTGAGTGAGTTGTGCTCCTCCTTAGCGCACCGCATTTCTCGACTGCCCTCAATTTGATGAGGTGATAAAACTGTGTGGTGAAATGTGCAGGTGAGATTTCTTTCTAGAATAGTTTAGGTGTTGTTTACCTGTTGGCATATTAAATCCGGACGGACATTGTATTTTGTCTAGCATGTGTATCTAAGCACACCGAGCTAAGCTACTGTATGCTAAGCTACAGTAGTCTGACAAGGCTTGCTATCACCGGCCAGCAGCTCCCTTGCTAAGAACGTAGCTAAAACGTTGATAGGAAATGAAAATAAGTACGTCGTTTCTAAATATGTTGTTATTTTGATATGTCAGTGCTAAAATAAATCCTTTTTTAGTGCGGGCCGAGACTAGTAGATAAAAGGATTTAAGCTAGCTAGCTAAAATAAAAAAAAGCTAACGCAGCCAAAAACTCAGCAGTGAGGTATGATAATAGTCTTAAATCGCCATCGGACGTATCTGCCAGACTAAAGGCGAATTACATGTTTTTTGAGTAAGACATTGTTGTTTAATATGGGTTGCTTAAAGTTGCATCATGTGTTAGCTTGGCTTGTGTCAGTGAAATCATCACTGACTGCATGATCATGATTTGTAGGTCAACTAACCGTAAACTTCTGAAAGTTGTTAGAATTGTTACAACTAGACACCTTTTAATTTGACAAGTCAATATACACTGCTAAAACTATAATTAGTTTTAATAAAAACAGGATATTCTGTATTTTCCTGTGTTACTGTAGCAGTTAGCTCTCATCTGTTTACTTTGTCACCGGCCTGGGTGTAGCCTCTGTATAAATCCCTGTCACACAGTATATCTTTGCTTTGCAGGCTGGATCCTTGAGATCTACTGCTCTTCTCCTGTAATACCTTTGTGCCCTTCAGTCTGATCTCATAAATATGGCCAGTGGTGATGATGACGACCCTATTATAGAGGAGGTATGCAAAAGCCTTCCAAATCTACACAAAAACATTGTATGATAAGTAGATATTTGGGCTCCACCGGTTATAATTTCTTGTATATCCTGTGAATGATGAACATAAGTACAGATTTAAACGCATCCTATCGGTCCTTTGACAGGTCACAACAACACACACTGAGTAAAGAAAATAAAGTGTAAGAGTTAAAGTGCATATTTCACGCTCATGAGGTGAAATTATAGTAAAACATGATAAAATACAAGCGCTAAACACAGCTGCTCCTTGTTGGTGAAGCTTTGCAGTAGCGAGGGATGCTACTTGCTCCGTCTGTGATGTTTGAGGCAGTTTTTTTTGCAGTCACAAAGGGACTTCTGCTTTGTTTGTTATAGATTGATGTATACCTCGCTAAAAGCCTCGCAGACAAGCTGTATCTCTTCCAGGTGAGTCTACTTTTTTTGTTGTTTTTGTGCCTGATCCTGATCTGTCCTGCGAGCAGTTTATCTCTATTGAATTGCAAAGCGATTAGATAATGTAAACATCAATTACAGTCCTTCTTTTTCCTGTGCAGTACCCTGTCCGACCTTCCACTATGACCTATGATGACGTCAACCACTTAGCGGCTAAGATCAAACCCAAACAGCAGAGGGTAAACATGCCTCAGTCTGTTTTTAAGGCATTATTTAATTCATTACGGGTTGTTTTTCTTTTTATATGATTGAGCTTTTCTGTGCCTCATCGTGCAGGTGGAGCTGGAAATGGCTATCAACACAATGAGTCCAAATTACTGTCGCAGTAAGGGAGAGCAAATCGCTCTGAACGTGGACGGCACCTCATACGATGAGACAAACACTTACACTGCGTATGTTCCTCGCTAAACCTGAACACTGAAGGATTTCCCAGCTAGTTTGTTGTGTAATTTGTTATGTTTACTCTTCAGGAAAATGATGGACAAGCAGACCTTCTCCTCCATTCAGGCCACTACAAACACCTCCAGATATGCAGCTGCAGTGTTTCGCAAAGGTCTGACCCGATAGCTGGTCAAGCTGCTTTATTTAGTCCTCTGCAGCTCCACATGCGATCTTTATCTGACCTGCTGGTGTAAACTCAAAGTTCACTCATGTTCAGGAGTCCCGGCCATTAACTTTACATTCACATCCTGATATGATCGATTTAATTTTGGATTTTCTTTCTTATTTAATGTTAAAAGGAGAGCTTCACATCACTCCACTAACGGGAATCCTGCAGATGAGGCCCGGTTTCTCATACCTGGACAAGGCGGACAATAAAACTAGAGAGCGTGAGGCAGCCAATGAAGGTGAGTCCTCCCTATCTTTATTTTGTTTGTGTATCTTTGGTGTTTTCATTCATTAGAGAAATGAAAACTACAGATCTGAAATGCCCAATATGATAAATCCACTTTTAATAGTAAAAAAGTTTGACAAAAAATCATCAGAGACTCTTAAAAGTCATGTTAGAACATGCATTGATCACCTCTTATAGGTGGAGATTCTTCCCAAGATGAAGCTGAGGAGGAAGCTAAGGCCATTACGGTAATGACTGACACCTATGAAGTCCATCTGTCTCTGTAGACATTATATTTATAATAACCTGTGTTCTACACGCGTGTTCCTCCAGGTTAGGTTTGCCCGTCCAGAGTCGGAGCAGGCCCGACAGAGGAGGATCCAGTCGTACGAGTTCCTCCAGAAGAAGCAGGCGGAGGAGCCCTGGATCCACCTGCAGTACCACGGTGTAAAGGTACAGCGAGGCCTAATGTTTCTACAAAGCTGGATGGTTGTGATACGAGGTGTTTTGTTTTTAATACGATGTTGTTGCAACACATTTATTGTTTGCTGTGTTTAAATGCAGGACGGGCGATCGGAGCATGAAAGGCAGTACCTGTTCTGCCAGTCAGTGGACGCCTCAGAAAACACAGAACTGGTCAAGACTCCAAAGTGAGTCTTAACTAAAGCCTGTTTATTCTAAGTTTCACTCTGTCTAGATCATTTCATGGAGTTAAAATCATATTTTTATTAAATGATCACCTGCTAGCTACTTTAAATGATCAGTAAAAGTAACTAATCAATGGGGAAAATCATTGGAGCGTGCTCAGTTACACACAAACCTTTATTATTTAGATAGATCTTTATAGTTGTAAGGTGCACACACATTGATGGCACCACCTAAAGCGGCCATGATGAACATTTCCCTGAATGGTTATTTAAGCTAATCGTGGTCATTTTAAATCTCACAGCAAAGCTAAAAGAAATTAAACATTAAAATGAAACATTTTTAGATGAGTTTCATGTCATGGTTGTAGGAACAATGGGAAAAGTGCTTCTTAAAGGAGTGACATCAACTGTTAGCCCCATATCCTGAACAGGATTGAACTGTAATGTGGTTTAGGCTGCACCCACACGGCCCTGGAGCCAGTTTAATGTAAAAATGGTGTCAAAACTTGGAGAAAGACTTCATCACCCTCACAAAATCGCTGCAGTATATATACGAGAAAGGTGTGTGATGATGTGCTATGATGATTAAAGAGAAAAGCTAGAGCACGATGTGTTGCAGGAATGAATGTAACATCTGGTATAAAGATATGGTCTTAATATCTGCTTGTTCCTGCTGTTGGTGGTACAGTAGTACAATACTGTGTTGTTAAAGCAGTGCGTTTCGGTGCCAGTGCTGTAAACACACTGGGAAAGCACCACAACACAGTTATTGTGGTTGTGTATGTTCGTCACATTGATTTCATATCCTCCAGTTGTGCGCTCACACTGGACGGGACGGACGGGAGAGCCGGGTTTCATGGCTAATCCCCAGTTTTGCGTGGTTAAAAGGGCGGATTATCGGTTTTACTGCGATTCATCGCCATGTGGATGACGTCAAACACAACGAGTCTTAACTCGTACCTAAATCCTGACTAGCCCAACAAGCCGAAGCTGTCATTCAAAGTTAATATTCATTATGTTCTCTGTCACCAAAACTCCTTCCCCGATGAACCCCGCTCACCTGAGATTTCTCTTATTTGTACCAGGGAGTACCTGGCGATGCTGATGCCCCCTCTTGCAGAGGAGAAAATGTAAGCATCCCTCATTTCATTGCCAAATATTTACACAATAAAGCAAAATGATTTTGAGATGCAGCTTTAATTTCCAAACCTTTTTTCCATCCTAGTGTGAAGCCTGTTGGTCCCAGTAATGTGCTTTCCATGGCTCAGCTCCGCACTCTGCCGCTGGCAGAGCAAGTGAAGACGCTGATGAAGAACGGTAGGCTGACACAGAGGTTATTTTTATTTGCACACGAGGGCTTCTAATAAAGATAGACGTGACGTGCAGTGTGTTTGGAAGCTAATGTTGATCCGCTGGATGCAACGTGCTGATTGTTTCTCTTTTCTCTCTGCAGTCAAAGTAATGCCGTTCGCTAACCTGATGGGTCTGCTTGCATCTGGGCTTGACCAGACCTCAGTGCTACGCTGCATCCAGCAGGTGGCGCTGCTGGTTCAGGGGAACTGGGTTGTAAAGAGGTGAGCTCAGACTTCCACTGTTCCACTTGGAAACTGCTAAAATGTCCCACAGCAGGTTAAAGCAATGCCTTTGTTTGTGTCCAGTGATGTTTTATACCCTAAGAACACGTGCAGCGCTCACAGCGGGGTCCCTGCTGAGGTGCTTTGTCGTGGCAGAGACTTTGTGGTGAGCTGCTGCCTCTGTTTTCTGAGTTTTAAAGGACGTGGATATAAAATCCGTTTCGTGTCGAAGTCATTGTTATTTTTTCTTGAAGATGTGGAGATTCACTCAGGAGCGCTCGGTGATGAGGAAGGAGATAACGTCCATAATCAAAGTAAGGATCAGTGATTTAGGAGATGATATCGCCTGTTTTGCTCTGTCTTCTTTCAGGCTTTGCTTATTCTGTTCACTCAGGTAAAGATGGCTAACTGTTTCCTTCCTCTCTGTGTGTTAGCTTCCACCAGAGGATGTGAAGGAGTTTCTGGAGCATGTGGCAGCTCCTCGGATAAACCGGGGCTGGGAGTTCCTGTTGCCTACTGATGTAGACTTCATTAAGAAACACCCAGATGTTGCCCACAGGCAGCAAATGTTGTGGCTTGGCATCCAGAGCAAGTAGGTATCATGAATAAAAGCACATTGTTGCTTTATTAGAAATAATCTCCTCTGTTTTTGTCTGAAAGGTTGGAAAAGGTGTTTAATTTCTCTAAAGAAGACTTTGTGCCAAAGAGCTGTCCTGTTCCCGGTGAGAAGGAGTTTGCTGTTTTTGAAATGCACAGTGGGGACGGTTGTTAAACCAGTTTGCATCTGCTGTGTGGCTTTCCAGAGCCTGTCCATGTGAGTGGGGAGCAGCGTCTGCGCATGGCTCAGGAGCGAGCTCAGGAAAAGCAGCCGTCCTTGCAGAGGGACCTGGACGCCAGACACGCGGAAAGCAGCAGCCACGATGAGCCGATGGACACCTCGTCCTCTGCCATTCCCAATGGTTCTGTGAACGGTTATGCCAGCGCCACCTCCCCCTGCTTTGATCACGCTAACGGAGGGAGCCCTGCCAACACGCCGTCCCCAGAGCTGCAAGACTTTGTGATAAAGACGTTCCGGAAACATTTTGTGCTGACTTTGAACGAGCTAAAGAGGCTGTTTAACCTCCACCTGGCGTCCATGCCAGTGGGACAGAACGTCCTCCACTCAGTGTCTGACCACATGCTGCAGGACGCCGTGCTGCTCTGCCAGTGCAAACAGATAATGGTGCCTGTGAGTGGAACCCTCCTTTATGCATGCATATAACTTTCAGGTAGTTTATTAAAAGCGTAGTTTGCAGCAGATAAAAGCACAAACCTCCACAGGATGTTGAAATAAACGGTCTGACCTCTTTCACACATTCAGAGCAACAGGAAGACTCAAACCAGTAGAGCAAAAACCACATCCACCACTGTGAAGCGGTGCAGCTCAGCAACACTGTTAAATAGAGTCCATGATTAAAATAACTGCTTATATTGTTTTAAAAGCCTGCACTCGAACATGCAGAAGTTTACCTCCACACCAGGCTTTGAAGCGTTTTTATCTCTGAGCTGCTCCTCTGATCTCAGTCTGCTGGTGGATGCTGAATAAAGGGAAGTTCACCTTGTATCAGCTTTCTTCTGCAGAATAACGACATTAACGGTCTTTTTAAAGTAAGAGGTGCACTCAGGCAGCGCAAACCTGCCTCTCGGGTTGCACTCAGGATTCAAGGAGCCACCTGACACCCCATCTGTTTTCAGTAGTCTGGTCTGCTCTGTGTTTTGGCATCTGTAAGCTTGCTAGTTATTCAAAGTGAAGGATGTGGCATTGTCTGCGTCCCTTTGCTGTTTTTCCCCCGCTTTAAGCTGCCAGATCCAATTTAGTCTCGTCGTGAGTCTTATCCTGTCTGCATCCTTGATTTTAAAGGATTTCGACTGTTGTTTGGGGAAGCGAATCTTTGTTACGCAACAGATTATTAGCCTTAAAAGCAAAGCTCCTTACTGGACGGTGAGGGGTTAACTCCGGTTGTGCGTGTTTGTAAACGCAGGGACGTCTTGAATTGGACACCCTTCCCTCTGGGAGTCCATAGATCAGTGTTGAGACTGTGGGTTGTGTCTGGAGAGATTATCCTGTTCGGTTTGGGCAGAATATCAAGTAAATGAACATCTCAGGTGTCTGAAAGAAAAGAAACCTATTGAACCTTGCTATAGCTGACTAAGTGGTACAGAAAAGTGATTAGGCTTATGCAGGAGTTCCCTTTTCAGACCAAAAGTAGGTTTAGAAATGAGAACTGGCAATCATGGTTTATATTTAATGTTTTCTTTTTTATAGTTTCCTGCTCAGAGCAAAGCAGCTCCTGATGAACAGAAGGTGTTTGGCTTGTGGGAGACCAAAGATGACTTCGACAAGGTAATTTTTCAGTTTGCTGCTAAAACAAACCACAAGTCTGTCAGCAATCACAGAATTTCACACGAGCGCGAGACGGAAGAAACTAAGCTTGATGCTCAGAGCATCTCAGCTGCAAAGCAGAATCCCTGCCTCATGATTTCATTTTCTTTCTCCTCTCATAAGTGTATAAAACCACTTCCACTGCATTAACCCCTAAATGAGATGCATGTGTCTCGTGCTGCGTTGATATTGTAGGCAAACAAAATAAGGAGCCCAGCTTTGTTTGCTCTGAGGCTGCAAATAACTGCAACACTTCCTCAGTGAGAGTCTCCATAATGCTTCTAATCATTGTGGATATGTGGTTTCCTCCTTGTTCTTATTGAAAATCTGAGAAGCTGAACCCAGTTGTGCCTCGTTAACGTTCACTAATCTACACACTGTGCATCTGCAGCACCGCCGGCTGCTGTACGACTTGTTCACAAAGAACTACCGGATCAGGAGGAACATGATTCAAAGCAAAGTGATGCAGGAGTTCGGAAACTCGTCTAAAGCCGACATCGACCGGCTGCTTCATGTGAGACGGGGCGCCGGGGTTAAACGTCCACTTATTTACCGTTTCCAACTGGTCTAACCCGCGGTTTGTTGTTTCAGGAGTGCTGCAACAGCCATGCGGGGATGTGGTACCTCAAAGGAACGATGGAGTCTTGACCTCAAGTGCCTGCACCACTAGCCGATTAAAGTCCATCGTGTGTGCAGTGGGCGGGCAGTTGAAAGAAGCCAGTGGCTGCGTCTGGCCCGGCGGACAAACATGGCTGCAAGAAGCTCAACAGAAAACTTTACCGTGAGCCCTCTAATGCAGCGAGGACAGAAGCTCCCATCGTCTTAAGGGGACACTGAATATTTAAAGAGACGCATAAACGGTTTGTCAGAGCTTCTTCTGCATTTTTGACCTCATGTTGGTTTATTTTTTTTTACCAGATCAGGATTATGTTTGCAGATGGAAGCAGCTGCAGTTCATGTTCCTTATTTAGCCGTAGAGCCTGTTTTACTTTATTCTCTTATCAAGTAAAAACATTGTTTAAGGCCCGGTGGGTTGAAATGAAAAAATCCTCCTGTCATTAGCTATATTTAAAATAAATCTGATTTTTGTTTAAGAATTTCAGCTTAAAGTATTTCTCCCACTCTGAGGAAAAGCTGAAACGTGTGAAGATGCTGAACTCGGAGACAAAAGGGAAACAGGATGCAAAACTCTCATGGACCTTACATCTGCAGGTCAATGAGTGGAAGTCTAACTGGTTATCAACATTTAGCGAGAATTAGTTTTTTCATCAATTAGGTTTTCAACTGGTTTTTCTTGACTGATTTGGAAAAGATCTAATAAATATGCATTTTGCAATAAAATCTTGTCATTCTCTGCTCAGTAATCTCACTTTAGACACAAGTTCATACATAAACAGCTGTGTGATTTGGAGGAAAGCTGCCGTTGCTATAGCAACCAACCATGCGTTGCCATGTTTCCTCTAACGAGGCATTCAGGACAAACTGTTGCTCTGACTTAATGGTAGAAATGTGAATGAAGTGTTCATAGATTTGGTTTCTGCATCAAATAAGTTATGATGCTGAAGTGTCGACACATGAAGGTGTTATTCAATGACTACACTCTCTCAGTAATAAGAAAAAGTCCTCACATTTCTACATTTTATTAATTTTACATGATGGAAAATCCATAAGCAGTCACAACAGCTTGGTTCCTCCGTGATGTGGGATGGTGTCTCTTTCCTCAACCAGGAATTGAGAATGAACTACGATCATGCTGATTCTACAAGTTTCCAATGCAATATGGACCCACAGCAGATCATCTCCGTTCCCAGATTGTGGAGCTACTGTGATGATACTGGCTTTGTGGGGTAGTGTAGAATTGATGATTCAGCCAAGCCGTGTTGCTTGTTCCACATCGACGTGATCAATGCAAGTACTATGTCACTGTAAATAATGCAACACCAACCTGTTATTAAAGGAGAAATTATCCAGCAAGG
The DNA here is from genome assembly GCA_037177535.1 of Pseudomugil gertrudae. Taxonomy (NCBI): domain Eukaryota; kingdom Metazoa; phylum Chordata; class Actinopteri; order Atheriniformes; family Pseudomugilidae; genus Pseudomugil; species Pseudomugil gertrudae. The sequence goes on from JBAMHV010000023.1 coordinate 5,576,228, forward strand.
ACATTTTTTGTGCCAACTTTATAAATGATGAATAAAGGATGGTTTTCCTGAAAACCAAAACCTTTATTTTTGCAGCGCAGACATGAAATTCTGATTTACAACAAAGTCCTCTCATTTCCTAACATTTAGCTTTAACTCTAAATGTGTAAACATTCCTTATAAATCTCATTTCTCCACAGATGCCAACATACTACTGTGTTGCTACTTATATACATTTAAAGCCTTATTTATATTCCAGGTAATATTACTGGAAAATACACATAAAGCCACAGAAGATTAGCCGAGCAGTAACGTTAAAACAGAGTACCGATTATTAAGATATACAATCTGATTTAAAGAGCATGCTTGCTTCAAATAACTAGCAGCAATATTGATGCCTGGTGCATTTTTAAAGTGCATTTTCACATGTTATAAACAAACTGTGCACAATCTTTAAGCTTAAAAAGGAGACAATCTGGTGACAAAGGTGATACGTGCTGCAGAGAAGCTCCTGCTGACATGGCCCTTAATCAACATCACATGATCTTATTTAGGTAAACGTTTAAATTCACAGCAGCCAAACTTTCCATTCAATAACCCAACATCCTTTCAGAGACCTCTAAACTATCCGATCACCTTCACCAATACATCATCGCATACTACACTGCTCAGGCTGAGCTCGTGGGCGCAGGCAAAGCGAACATCAAGAAAAATACTTTCATGTGGCAGAAGTGTCTTAAAGGTTTCCCTTAATTTTCTACAAAGTGATTATTAGTTACATTTAATAAGTTCAGGTAGTCAAAATCATACAAAAACCACCTAAAGATCCCATCTTTTTTAAAAAGAAGCTGCCTGGAAGCCATTTATTGCTTTGCTCAGTGGAAAGCTGATAAAACACTGAGTCTGAGCAAGTTGTAAGGAAGACCTGAACTTTATAGCAAGGTGGAAGCTGAAGACTAATGTATAGCTTAAAGAGAGAAGATAGGATGCATATTTACCGATAAGGAACAAGACGGCTCCAAATTAACTTAAACTATAAACTATGGGACCCTTATAATAAACTCCTGCCTGTTTACAGGGAGATGGATCAGTCCTCAGAAAGGTTTCCACAGGTTGTGTTCATCATCGTGTGAAGTGAGGTAGAGTGACTTAGATTTTAGGCACCGGTGTTTCTGTGCAAAGTGAGCCACATGAGCTGCTGTTTAGCCCTCTTGCTCCTGCATCACCCTCATCTCCTAACAAATCACCACATCTGGGCAAATAACGAAGGAACTAATGCAAAGTAGGAGAATCTTCGCTGGCTGAGAGCCTCCCCCTGTTCTCACTCAGGTCTTCTTTGGTTTTCTGAATACGGGAGAAGATTTCCGTGAAAAGCTCCTTATATTCCGGCTGGTGAAGGTCATCTTCAAAGTCCTCGGTGTCCGTGGGAGCAGGAGGAGCTGCGGTGGTCTGCACAGACTTGTGGATCTGCCCGTCCTGCTCTTCCTCCTGCAGCTCTGGGTGGCAGCGCCTCAGCAGCTCTTCGTACTTCACCTGCAAGGCACTGTACTGGGCGTCAACCTCGTTGAGGAGCGAGATGCCGCGGTACTTCACCACCTCGGCCCGGCGAACGCAGGAGCACTCGTGGTCGCAGGTCCGATCAGAAGAGTAGGGCGCCTGCGTGGCTTTCATAAAGCGTTCGCTGGCCCAGCGCTTTAGGACGTGGCTTTTCGCCATAACCGGCTCTCCTTCATTCTCTTCCTCCGGGTTGAGGAGCAGCGAGTGCGGCAGCAAGCCATGGATGACATCTGACCTGGATCTGGAAGAGGACTCTGATTTCCAGAGCTGACGAAGCTCTTCAGCCTCGTGTTCAAGCTCAGACACTCTGGCCTGAAGGACAAAGAATATTCATTTAGAAATTAGATGAAAATTTGCAATCAATGGATACAAAACCGGTTCGATTTAAGATAACTCAATCCAGCACCTTGAACAAAAACCACATCAGTAATACCTGACATCCCTCCATCCCTGCTAGCTGTTGCTCCAGCGCTGCATTTTCTCTCGCCAGTAGCTCCGCATCCCGCTCTGCCTCCATCCTTTGAGCGCGCTCAGTGGCAAACTGCGTTTGAAGCGCACGGAGGGACTGTTGAAGAGATGCCTGCTCTTCTTCGTGCCATGCTGCAGCAGAAGACTGAAGGTCGTCTGAACCTTCATCGGGATCACCGTCGTACCTGTGAGGAGACACATAAGAGTTCAACCAGTAATCTATGCAAGAGCAAAACCAGCATGTGTACTTTTTACTGAAGGCTTTGCAGTTTTAATGTTGATTGTACGTTTTAGCAGGGATTCACCTTAACGATCTCAGAGTCATTTATCAACCCAGAGCTCGAAGCAGAGAAGTCACCTGACGGCTGGTGAGGTTTTTTTTTGGCACTCTTCTTTCCCTGCTGCTATCGCTCTACTGAATAAGCACCTTATTTATATACGAGAAGCATTTATTTTTCTCCTTTTTCTATTTATTGCTGTTTGGGTTTGTTGTTATACTGCTTGCTGCAAAGCAAACTGCCACACAGGGATAATAAAGAATCCACAAACCTTAGCAGCTTTGCCATAAATTGGACACAAATGTCCCCATTCAGTTTCATACGACAACTGGAGACTTAAGGCCAGTTCATGCTCGTGTGGCATGTGCATCTGGTTGGTTATGCAGTAATCTTTTATTTTAAGGTCTGCAGAGGCTCCACACACTCTTCAGACCTGACGTGCATCCTGGCTATGCAAACGTAGCTACGTGGAGGTCTGACTGTGACAACTTGTGTTCAGATATGTCATTCTGTTGCTGATGTTGCATAAGATGCTAAAACAGAACTCGGGCTAAATTAGCGAGCGGTGCTATGTAGCTCTGTTTTCTCATAGCATCCCATAAAGACAGATTTGCATTTAATAAACATGTTTTGTTGAAGCATTGAAAAAACGTCTGCCCTGTGGAGTCCATCATCCGATACCAGCCCTGCTGCTCCTCACAGAATGGGAAAAGAAACCACAACAGCATCCGAAGCAGGTTCCATCACCATGGTAACAGAAGAAGCATGTAGTTTTCACTACATAGCGCTTTGAGTGGTCAATAAGACTGGAAAAGCGCTATACAAGTATGAATCCATTTACCATTTACCATTTTACATAATCTAAGATATGATTGAATGATTAAAATTTTAAAATATGATGATAAATTCATCATTTTACAGAAGTTTTACAAGAACATTTTAACTTTAATGATTAAAATCAACTTTTCACTAATTTCTTTATTCAACAACTGAAGAAACTGAGGCTGGAAGATGAAGTGGGGGGTAATTAATCTATAGATTGATCTGAATAAAAATAAAAAAGTGATAAAAAGTGTTTGGTTTAAAATCATGGGTGCCGTTCAATCCACTGCTTCTGTCCCTTATATAACTACCTGCTAACCTAATCCATCACATCTCTTTTTAATGAGGCCAAACTAAGTGAAAGGTGACAGAAAATGCACACGAAGGACTGAAGGTGTCAAAGATAGTGAGCAAAGATCACCGTTAAAGCACCGATTCCCTTAAAAGTGATGCTAAGAATAAGATAAAAGAAAAGAAAACTCACTTAAATTTAAGGGCTTTTTTTTCTGTCTAGTAATGAAAAAAGCAAAGGAGAAAAACAGCACGAGGCCAGGAGAACTGGTGATAAGGATTAAAATCAATGCGCCTCAGAGAGTTGGACCAGTTTGTGACTTTCAGCACAGACTTTGACCTCCTTCCTTCCAACCTGATCCACCGCTCTGAACTCTGACTTCAGACGCTGTCGTGCCGCTATCGCTGAGATTTCTGCTCATCTGACCTGGATGCTTGGGGTGAACAGGATTACAGCCACAGACTAAACTGAAGCAGCGAATGAAGCTTTCCCCTGCAGCGCAAGAGGAAGTGGCCGCAGCAGGAAACAAGCACACACACACACACACACACACACACACACACACACACACTGCAGTGATGAGGACAGTTGGATTAGCACCATTAGCACACATACCAAGAGAGCTAAAGTTAGTAGGACTGGCTGATCCTTTCTGAGGCTTACAAAAAGTTTCTGGATCTGTGACCAAACAATTAAGATTATGCGATTAGGCTCAGGAATAAGAGCTTGTGGCTTTTTATTTTAATTAGTGAGTAGATGGGCGGCGTTCGCCTCAAAACAGATCAACAGAGTCATTTCCTGCCACAATAACACACCAACAATAACCCTGCAGGTGACTGACCTGACACCTACTGTAAACTGATTTTTAACTGTAGGTGTCGGGTTATTAATAAGCGATTATGCGGGTGTGAGTGTGCATGGCCAGTGCTGACTGGGAGCTTTGAAAACATTTCACCTTTAGGCCATTTCCTTCCTGCTGTTATGTGTCATTTCTGCAGCTGGACTCAGAAAACATGAGATGGATGGAAAAGGCTAATTCTGATGAGGATGCTCACCAGAGCAGCTCCTGCAGGCACGATGTACTCTGGCAGCCACGAGGAGGCCACTTCTTTTTGTGTGGAGGCTTCTGAGGCCGACATGGATTCAACTTTAACTCCTCCACTTGATGCTGCAGCTCCTCCACCTGAGTCTGCAGCAGATCCACCGTTTCCGTCAGCCTGCGGGGTTAAACAGAAGGCACATTTTAGAGGTATTTAAAGGTATTTTTCATTTTCCAGGTCATCGTTTCCGCTCCTACCCCTGAATCTTCTGCTGAGCCGTCCTGTTGTCCTGAACCAGTTTGTGGTTGCTCTGCTCGAGCTCTCGGGCCGACGCGTCAAGCTGCTCGTACACTTTTGCATGCTGGTCGTTGACCTGCCGGAGGAGGTCCACCTGCTTTGTCAGGTACTGAAAGACAGAGAAGGGGATGATGAGACATGAGAACTTATGTTTCTGTGGAATTTAATCAGTAAAAAGCAGCTTTAAAATGTCCCGCTGAGAGGACATGACTGGTGTGGTGGGCTCCTAAGCTCTAAAATAGGAACTTCAGCCTGTTGACTAAGTAGATGTAATAGTAATTTGTAGCTATAAAGGGGAAGATGGGTCTTTAGAGCTTTAGATAAAGGGAGTCAACAAGCTGCTGAAGGGATTTACTAAATCCATCAAAATGGAAATCACCTTTTCTCCATATTCTGACATGTAAACTGTTATAATTAATAAAGTATTTTTAATTAATTAGGCTCCCACATCTCCCACAGCCATTTTAAACTGGAAACTGGTCCAGAAAGTTGCTTTAACTGAGGGATCTTAAACTCAGCTCCCCCGGGGTCACCGTGTTAGCTCGACTGGAGTTTAAGATCCTGCTAAAGGACTGGATTTGTCTAAGGCTTAGACAAATCTAAGCAGAGTTTTAAAGTTAAGATGTGCTTCAGAGACATGGCTGCATGAACACATCCCAGACTGTAATGCGTCTGTACACGGCTTCAAGACGGTCCGTGCAGACCGCAG
>JBAMHV010000023.1:5596856-5615502 GCA_037177535.1 Pseudomugil gertrudae
GTCTCCCGTGCAGATCCTCTCCCCAACAGCGACACGTCCAGGATGACACCAACGCTGGCCAATCAGCACTGCGACTCCACCTCCCCCCAGGTCTCCACCGAGCCGTTCACTGCGGTCTGCACAGATCGTCTTGAAGCCGTGTACAGACGCATTACAGTCTGGGATGTGTTCATGCTTTGCCATTCGGGGATATGTGCTTCAGTTATTTGGATGTATCGCATGTACACTTACACAAACTCTTTCTCTGCCTTGTTGACTCTAAACCAGAGGTTCCCCTGGTCCTGGAGATCTATCCTGCAACTTTTAGGCACATCCCTTCTTCAGCACAGCTGATCAAATGAATGGCTTACTAGCAGGCCTCTGCAGAGCTGGATGACACTTGCATGAGGAAATTCAGCCAATACATTCAGATGTGATGGAAGAATTGCAGGATGGTAGCTCTCGAGGACTGAACTTGGGCACAGCTGCTCTAAACTTTACATTCACAAAGCCTTTTGCTGTAAAAACTGTGCCACGCTGAAGTGTTCTGTATTAATATATAAGACCATTGGAAAAAAATAATGTAAATTCATCTCCTGGAGGCCCTACAAATGCAAACATGAGATTCACCACACTATTCATGCTGTTTGTTTTAAACCAATATAACTAACAATCAGAGAATACTTGTTACAATATTTATTTACACTGGTTCCGGGATGTATTCCTCTCAGATATTTCTGCATCTGTGATGCTTTTTTTTTGGTTTTCTGGTTTGCAAAAGGTTAAAAAACACCTGCAAATGGATGTAAATGATGCATCAACCTTCGCCATGCAACACGTTTTTCTAAAACATCCATGACATTGTTGTGAAGTAATGAGAACATAAAGCATGCAGATGGAACATCTTCTCCAGGCAAATAACGAATTAAGAAGCAAAGAAATGATGGAGTTGCACCTTTTTTGTTTCTCTGTCTATAACTTAAATGATGCTGACATTAAATTATTGATACTTGTTTTCTCTCCTTTGATACCTGTTGTCCTGTTTGTTGGACAAAGATGGTCTGAATTTGTGAAGTTATGCTTCAGGATACCACAGACAAGCAATCGTATATAAGAAAACAAAGTGTTTTGGTTGATGTCTTGCTGCTCTGATGAACCAGTCACCCCACAAAAAAGATGTTTTTTATAACGTGACACTGTGAACAACAGATTTCTGTGTGACTTCAAATGCCACACGATTCGTTTCTTGTGCTTAAATTGAACTTTCTTCACTCCGAAACCAACAGAAATGAAAATATGGCCGATCTTATCTACAAAATAAATGAAACACCATCTACTGGAGCCAAGACAAATAGTATGCATCAATGGGAAACTTCACAGTCAGCAGCTAAACTGAAAACAAAAACATGCCAGAGCCATTCGATAAGATCTCAATGTGAGCAACAACAGAAGAAAAGAGCAATGACAGCCGTTTCATTAAGCCAGCTTACAGATATTTCTGGTATTATTGTATGTTTTGGGATCTGTCTGCTAACAAGCAGAGTGAAGGGAACTCTGTTCCACAGCAGTGGAGCTGAGGAAACATTATTTTCACCTGAAATCAGGAATTTTCTGAGCTGTTATGGACTTTATTGTCACCCCTCTGTGTACCGTCTTTCTCCGGTGTGTGTGTGGCTGTGTTTGCATAGCCACGCAGTGGACGCAGCTGTGAGAGCGTCTCAACAGATTACTGCCGTAATCAAACCGTGCGATTGACATGAATGAAGATATCAGCACCCATGTTCATGAGCGCAGGTCACCTGTTCCTGCTCTAACATCATTAGGCTGGACGGTTCCTCTGGGAGGTTGTTTACATGTTGATGTTGTTCTGTATTTGTGTGTTTGTGTTGCGGGTTGTTGGATGGTGGCAGTGACATGATGCAGAGAGCAGCCATCCCCTGTGTGAAGGTGAAATGTGTTTCCTGTGTGTGTGTGCATGTGTGATAGGAGAAATTAAACTAAAATCACATCTATGCCATATAACAATATACATTTTGTTTTTAGTTGAAATGATTACACAGCAAATACATTCAAAATAAAATATAACAATGATACACAAGAATGCAACAAAAACTTTAATGCAAACCTGAATAAAACCCTACATCTTCCCAAAGAGCAGAACTAGTTCAAATGTCCATATTTCATCTAAATTTCATGGCAGGTGTAAAAGCAGGACAGATACAGTGATACAGAAACGGTGTCACGGATCACAGAAGGAGGTAAAGGCAGAAGCAGCAGAACATGGTCACAGGGCTTTCTCATACGGAACAAAAACAATACTGTAAAAGATCTGTAAAATAATCAGAAAATATGCACAAAAATACATGAATAAATGTAGGATTATTGGGATGGACTGGTGATGTTTCCCTGATAATTGCTGGGATCGGCTCCCCGTGACCCGGAATAGGAGAAAGCAAAGATCAATAAGTATAGAAGACATATAGTCTGGGGAGCACTATGTGTGTTTGTGGGTGTGGTCAGGTGTTGGTATGTGTGCATGTGGGTGCGGTTAGGTGTGTGTGTGGGTGGCATAAAGTTTTAAAAGCTACACCTTCTCTTGGGGAAAGGTTTTGGAGAAGCAGTTTGGGTAGCCATCATTTTTGTTGATGCTTTAGACCTTTTTGTTGCTTTTGTTTTCCCTTTTTTATTCTTTTCCAATAAGTCTGGTTTAAATTTAGTCTATCCACCTTCAGTATGTACAATAGTTAGAGGTTATGCCAAACGCTGATAGCTGGTGTTAATAAAGAACTAAAACGCATCTTGGATCCAGCGTCTCTGTGGGCTTAGAGGACGAAGCACGTCACGAATCTTAAAGAACCCGACACCTCTTAGTGGCTTTAAGAAAGGAAGCAGCAACAATAAGTGAAATTATAAATAAAAAACAAAAAAGGAGATAAATAAAGTCTTCTACTGATGTTTAGTCTTTAACAAATGACTACAATCAATCCCAAGTTTAGAGTTTTTATTTTGCTTGCTTAAAACGTCTAATCGGATGACTCCACCTGTAACCGTCCTGTTACAATGTTAAAACAGTGAAAAGGGAGGAAGAGGAATAAGTCTTCACTCTGCTCAGTGATTGTATGATGCAGAATTAGACATATGAAGGTTAAATTAGGCGTCCCTTGCTTTATAGGATGTCCAGAAAATGCTTCCTTTAACTCTTACTGGTATTTTTCCTTAGAAGCCATGTGCAGAAAGTTATTGGTGGACGTTTCTGTTTTCTCTACATATCACACACACACACACACACACACACACAATTGGAGATATTTGCCAAATCTGTTCTCACTAACAGAAATGCTCTAAATCACGTATCAAACTCCAGTCCTTGACGGCCGGTATCCAGCAGGTTTTCCTGTTTCCCAGCACTAACACACCTGATGCAAATCAAATAGATCCATCGGGTTCTTGTCAACCTATTAAGTAATTTCAGTCTGCTGTGCAGGAGCATGAAGACAACAAAAACCTGCTTTGGAGGACTGGAGTTTGACACCCCAGCTCTAAATGATCTGCGGGAGGGATGTCTGAACACGTTTAAAGGGAAGAGTCAGGTTTTTTACCTGTGCGGGTGTTTAGTCATGCCATCTTTAACATGGTGGGGCATGTTACGCTGCCATCTCTGAGTCAAGAGCATACGTAAATGAGTTCAAAATAAAGTAAATTAAGAAGTATGTATGGCATTTCCAATCCCTCCTCCAGTTTCAGCATGATTGCAACATCACAATCTGACAGAAGCATTTTAAACAACCACAGTGACTTTCTCTCCATTGAAACATTCCCACTATGTGCAAATATATAATAATTACAGAATATATTCTCCTAAATTCTGTATTTACAACCCATCTGCATCGTTCTTGAGCATATAGCTCTCTAACCTGTATGTGCAAACCCCAGCAGACAGCTTCACCGTGGCAGATTGTAGGGTAATGTTTGCACCACAGAAGCTAACACACAGTTACTTCATAGACTTCATCTTTAGTTCTAGTGTCATGTATTTTTTCCCTTCTGTACTGTGTTTTGCTCCCTGTAATTAGATTACCTTGTTTTAATTCTAGCTTCTTTTACCTGCTTCTCGTCCTCGTTGTACTTAGACACTTCGGTTTCCCTTTCTTGTTGCTACTGTGAATCGTTTGTTGTGCAAGTCTTTTATTTTGTTGATTAAACCTTGGATTCCTTCACCTGTCTGCCACCTGCCACCACCACATTCTACACATTTCACAGACTCCACAAACCGAAACAGTGACACGTGAACAAAGTACTCATACTCCTACATTTTCATGTGCAGTTCTTACATATTCTGGCGTAATGTGCTGACTGAAATGATTATAGAAGCATAAAGAAACAGCTATGTGTAAAGACCAGCTGACCTACCAAAATTTTGTGTTGTTTTCTAATAGACAGTTGTTTCTGCTTCTTTTATAACAGTTTTATGGTTGGTTAAAGCAAACACCACAGGATGATGCTTGCTCTGATGCAGAAAAGCTCATATGAACCACATTTCTCCTGCTGCTTCTGCATGTGGCTGCATATACAGGACGCATGTTGTAGTATCTCCCACGCTGTCTGCACATGTGACGAACTGAAATTTTCTAACGTGCATAAACCAGTTAAAGGGTTTTATGGTCATTATTCAGTAAAAATACTGGGACTTGATGTTGCACATTTATCGTTAGGGCTTTGGTACACTTTGGGCCGAATCTACTAAGATCTCAATTTGCGTGTACTAATTAGCGTGTGGAATCTGGAATTTAGCGTGTGGTGCGGGACCGTGGTTAGTACGTGATCTACTAAGATTGCTGACGCAAATAACAGCCGGTGCAAAGTGTCGGAGACACGCCTTTTTAAATGAGGATTTAACGTGTGTTATGACGACTTCACATAACCGCAAGCGAAAGTATAAGTTTGATACGATGGAATTAGAGGTGTTGATGGAAGAAGCCCAGCAAAGTAATTTGATATGTTTTTGTGCACATGTCGTTTCATAATGTGTATATGATTCAGGAACAGCCAGATTATATTTTTTACCCAAAAAATCTTGATTTGCTTAACTTTGAAATGTTCTTGATTGATATTTTACCACAACGTTGGTTATGATGCCAAAGGCATCACAAACGCACTGCACGTTCAATGAATAGGTGTGTTTTCGGTTTCTATATGCTCAGAGTTTGCGGGATACACAAGCTGCACATGGGTGCAGTGAATTGCTCCTATAACACCAGGGAATCCACCTAAAAAAAAACTTGTTTGGTCTCATTTAAGGAATCCCTAATAAACCTTGCCATCCAACGCGACATAGCATTTAGGAATTCAGTCAACACATCTGAAAAACGTGACTGAGAGATCCCTGCTGTGTTGGCTACTGTGCGCTGGAATCACCCAGATGAGTTTTGTTATTGCAGGTATTGCGTGACTCCGTGTGGCTGGCTCCAAATCTGCTCTGAGTTCCTCCAACAGCTCCAAAATAGCAACACTGGATATGCGATATGTTTTAATAATTACTTCCTCTCTCATTCCAAACATGTTAACACGAGGATGAAATATGCGATCTCTCCGTCTTCTTTGATGATTCCCGTCTTCGTCTTGCTACAATCACGCAGGACACAAACCCTTTCGCTCACTGTTAGTAGATCAGTTTGTACTTTTTTTAGCGTGAGCAACGAGTTTGCACGCATTTTAGTGCACGCAAACCTTTAGTAGATTTGGCCCTTTGTGTTTTACTGTGATCAGTTGTCTCATTTTTTTAAACTTCTTGTTTATTGACATAAACAAGAATCCAAAAGCTTGTTTTATGGGATGTTTGATCTAAATGAAAAAGTTAAATTCAGGTCTTTTCTCTTGTGTCTGCAGGTGGTGGCTGAAGACAGCTATTTAAATGAAGTGCAGAACTCAGGTAAATGCAAGGTTTCATTTACTTTCTCCATGATCTATCGATACATCCTTTCCTCCTACACCAAATCTCCCTTCTGCCCCCCCTTCAGACTCAAACACTCATAAATCCCCTTTCCTTCTACCTGTTCTTATATCCTCACTTCAACACTCAGCCCGACTCTCCTCTCACCTCCCTTCTTCTCAATCTGCACCACTGCTTTTTATTTCCTTCCTTGGTTTTTTTCCCTTTTTCTTTACATCCCTGAGTGGAGACCATGAGGATGATGATGGTGATGGGGGTGGGGTGAGGAACTCCTCCCACTCTGGCTTCCTCCCAGCATTGAAATATCCCCGCTTCTACAGCCAAACATGCATTGACAAATGAGTGAAATTTAGGTGCAGTGCAGTTAAAAACACACCATCCATCACAACACCGACTCGTCTTATGATGTGAAAATCATCGAAAAGCTTTTCAGCACATCTCAGCCTCTAAAAAACAAATAAAACATCTCTTTGTTTCCCTAAAACTGATTCCAAATCTTTTTTAAATTCTGTCAATTTCATTTACTCTTCTCCCATAATGATCCGAATGTGTGTGTTTTGTGAAGAAGATGCTGTAGCCACAACCACCACCCCTCTCCTCTTCCTCCTCCCCCCCTTCATACAGCCATCCTGCGAGTGTAAACCGTGTCAAATACTCATTGTGGCTGGGAAATGGATTATAGGAGCATGGAGGCTGAGCGTTCCCATGGCGATGGGCAGAGTATGGTTGTCGTAGCGATGAGGAGGGTGTGAGCGCTGCGGGTGTTGAGATGAATTAAAAAGGCTGAGTGAGACATGCAGGCTGAAAGAGGAAGTGAAATTTAGTGGCGGGGGGAATAAAATGTAGAGAAATGTTTGTGGTGGGAGACGCACAGTGATCATGATGCTCTTATTATATTGAAGATACCTGCACAGCTGTTAACTTCAACAATGAAACATCAACAGAGTATGTAGAATAAATAACATACATGATTTAGATTATAAATAAAGCATATGTACTTTAAATAATTTTTTTATTACTGTTATATAAAATCGATACATCAGATTAAATAAAATGCAAAAGAATCCATCTTTCTACTCTTCTCACAGCAGAGGATCAATGATTTTACACGTCTTCTGTTCTAAGCATATCTGCTGAATCTAATTAGTTTCCTTCTCTTATCCCACTGTGACAAGTGAAAAATGAGTTACTGCAGCTACAAGCTAAACCCAGAAAAAGCGGGTTTGTTTTTGCCAGTTGTTTGTTAGACCAGAAACATGATGCAGAAGCAATCAGTGCAGAAAATAGCTGCTAAAAGTTCAATAATATACATAAAAAACTGTGATGCAGATCAACAAAGATGGAAACATTCTGGATTCGCTCTCAGATGTGAGAATTAGCATTTGCTACGTCATTAATAAAGATATTAGGAATAAATACAACCTCTTCTCCTAGAAAATTGAACAATAGTTTTTTTTAGCTTCCTATCTGACTGAGTTTAGTTAGTAAATATTTTAAGCTCCTCTGCTTTGTCAACACAACCATTTACACATGCCTAGAATGAATAATAAATCAAGTGTTTGCAAACACTGGCATCATACAGTCCTCTTTCTGTGCAGAGGGTTATTATAGAGCTAAGCAAAAGCTTTGAGCAATCCTCTTCTTTATATATTCTCAGAAAATAAATGCAGAAACTTGTAAGGTGAAATGGTACAATTTTAACAGTCTTGAGGGTTAATGTTTAGTATGACCACCATTTTTCTTCAACACAGCCTGAGCCCTCTGAGATGAGCTTTCTGATGTCCCAGTGTCCTCTGTTCAGTTTCATTTGCTACTAGTCTGAAGTACATAATTCAGACTCTCCATTGGTGTAGAACATGAGCAGATATTTATCAGTCATGTCCCAACGGGACGTCTGGCATGGCGGGTTAAGAATGGCTACAGCCACCCTTTCATGGAGGCAATTTCTAATGAAGCTTCAATAAGCAGATTGATCAGCTGATGGTCTTAGTCTGGTGTGGCCAAATCCTGTTTGAAAGAGCTGCAGACCTGCAAGCGTTAGGAGTTTTCCTGCTGACACGCATCAGAAGACATGCTGTCTGCTAATTACCATTGATCTCAGTCAGGTGCGTTGCAGCAGGGAAACTCTGGCTTGTTAGATGCATCTCTCAGGTCCTTTGTAAAGTCTTTGGTGGGTCTTTTCCCCCTGTAATTATGCAGGAAACACACCCTCACTGTTAATCACCTATTTCAAGCCTGACTTCACTTGTCTTGGTATTCATGTTTTTGGTGTAAAATATGCTTTTCTTCCTGAGATTTTTCATAGATGATAAAGAAAAAGAGAAAAGCAAGCTGCTAGTAAACATAGTGCAGACTAACCTTTGTAAAACTAGCTGTTTATCATAGCTGTGAAGTGAAAACACAACAGTGGTTGGTTCATTGTGTTTGGTGCTTCAGTGAAGTGGTCAGATACAAGAACTGGACTACAAGCTGAGTTAAAAAGCATAAAATTTCCAAAGAAAACATTTCAAAGATCTTCAGAAAAGGTCGGCACAACTACTTTAACAGATTAAAGGAAACTTCGGACTCCTGGAAGCGAAATATTGAGGCTTTTTCACAGGAATGTACAGACTTTTAGCTGCCCGTGCTTGTAAAGCGTATTTCAAACTAAATCTTTTAATCTTTAAACTTCTGAAGTATAGAAAACTGGATGGTTTTAATCTAGATAAACAGCAATAAAATAAAGTAAAAAAAAAAAAACAACTTTATGTTCTGTTTAAGTTGCCTTTTTGGGAACCTTTGTTGCTTTTTATTTTATTTTTCCAAGTCAGAAACATAGTTTCCAGTCGCCACTGAATAAAACGAGATGGTAGCAGAATTTTAGGAAGTCGGGCAGAAAGCATGTATGGTGGATACATGATAAAAATAAAATATGTTTTGATTGTTTCACAGGAGTACATTAAAAAGTATAAACACATCCACGCCTCCTCAGGAAAACTGCTGCATCAGCAAAGTTTAAGCCCAGAAGAAAATGTGTTTTTGGCTTTGAACTGAAAGCTTCTCATACCTGTATCCTGTCATCGTCAAGCGTCTTTATACACACTTTATGTTTAAATGCTGCAGATGAAAACCAGCTAAATGAGGAAAGAGAACCATCAGAAGGCTGTTTAAACAGCCAGCCATGATCCTACATACTCATTAAAGGGAACATATAATGCAAAATACACATTTTAGCCCTTAAATACATGTTTTTGTGCACTTGCAGAAAATGGGAATTTACTCCTTCCTGATGCTGAGCATATATCTTTATATTTTTTGTGGTCATATTTTTCAGTCTGTTTAATTTTCTCCATTTTCTATTATATTTCTTTATCTATTACATCACAGTATTTGCTGTGGGTCTGCCAAATAGCGTAGAGTTTAACTTCCTGTCACCTGGAGGGGGGCGGGGCTTGACATGCCTTGTTCACATTTAAAGAGACGGCACCAAAACGAGTCGCTCTGAAGACGCACCTCAGAACAGGGTTATAAGGTGTGTGTGGAACGATACACACCTCAGAACAGGGTTATAAGGTGTGTGTGTATAAGCATTGCGGTTCTACTTTACACAGACAATAAATTAATGACTTACATGTTAAAAGAAAGGATTTAAAAGCATGATATATCCCCTTTAAATTCTTTCCAACTCTTACCTAACGTACTTTTCACTCTGTATGACAAACAGGAACAATTACCATTGGATCCAAGTTTGAACCGTATTCATTATCGCAGGGATTGAAGTACGGATAGAGCTCCTCGGTGAAGAAACACTGAGTAAATGAGTAAATCTGTATGGCGTGGACCACGTCCCAGAAAGAAATCTTACCTCCATCATAATCCACAAACACCCCGACCCTCTCTACTTTCCCCACGTGCACCGACACATCTGGAGAACAGAAGGTTTCAAACTTATCTTCCAGGAACCAGATGGCCCACAACCCACAGCGAGAAGTCCGGACAATCGCTCCCCTCCTCTGGAGGGACTCCGTGGCCACGCCCAGACACCACTCCGTCTTTTCCCCCACACAAACCTCAAAGTAAAACTTGCACAACGAGAAGCCTCTCTGCCCCAGAACGGCGAGGTGTTCGGTGAACATGTTAGGTTTCAGCATCCTGTTGTTAACCCACAACCCGGCCCCCATGTTGTATCGCACCTGCTTCCCGTTGGCGGATAAACTGAGCAGGGGGTGAGCTGTGTTGGCGTCCAGCACGACGTTCACTTCGAACTGCTGCATGTATTTGAGCACAGCTTTGTTCGACACGTCTGTGATGTTGGAGTACTTATTTATTTCCGTGTTGATTTCGTCCAGTAACGTTTGCAGCTGAGAAAAAGATTTCGTCAGAGATTTCCGCATCTGCTGGATCTCGATGTGTCGGTTAAAAGTGAACGTGGACAGGTCCATCGTGTGTGGCAGGAGAGGCGAGCTTGGGTAGCTCTGGAGGAAGTGGAGCTCGTCTTTCATCCCCTGTAGCTCGCTTAGCTTTGCAGCGGCCACCTGCAGCTCAGAAATCTCCCGCTTCATGTCGCTAATGAACCCCTCTGCTAGTTCCTCTGAGGTCTTTTGCTTCTCCTCAGCCACCCGGATCAGCATCACCTGGCTCTTCTTGATCTCAAACTCCAGTGCTACCAAGTCTTGAACGCTGTTTGCCGTTACTTCTTCCGTTTCGGTTTTGCTTTGGGTCACAGAATCCTTTATGCTTTGCACTTTCTGGAACCTCTCTTGGATCATTCGCTGCACCTTGGTCTGAACTTTGCCCAGCAGATCCTTCATTGTGTCGTGCGCCTGCTGTACAGAAACCACATCATGGTTTATGTTGTGCGATCTGGTGCAGACGATGCACAGCACAGACTTGTCATCTCTGCAGTAAAGTTCCAGGAGCCTGTTATGCTTCTTGCAGACTCTATCCTTTAAGTTTGCTTTAGGTTGAACCAAAGTGTGTGCTTTCAGTCCTAAAGCTTTGCAGTGATACACAAGATGAACGTCGCAGTATGAACACTGACACTCCAAGCAGGATCTGACAGCCTCTACCCTGTTGCCAGTGCAGATGTCACACAAAACCCCGCTCCCAGAGCAGGTCGGCTCTTGGTTTGTGCGATGGATGTCAACATTTGCCACATGAAGCGACTTGAAGTGGGATGCTAGCTCTGCAATGAAAGTATTGACCTTAAGATTAGGCCTAGTTTGAAAAGATTCCTTACAGCAGGGGCACTGGGGGACTGCTTCCTTATCCCAGTAATAGGAGATGCAGGACATGCAGAAGTTGTGTCCACATGGAGTGGAAACTGGTCGTGTGAACACTTCCAGACAAATGGGACAGCTAAACTGGTCCTCAGATACCAGACTGCTGCTGGACGCCATTTCTAAAACACAGAAAAAACAATGTACATGAAGAGTTTGTCTTTATTAGCTGCTCTGGAGTCTCAAAGGCTTGACAATATATAAAACAACAGCAGCTTTGTTGCTGAATATTAACATTATTTATTATGATTATCTCAAATGTATGAACAACCACTGCATCACCTGAGCAGTCTTAGTTATAGAGCATGCATAAAAGCAACGCTTGCTCCAACTTAAATGCAACTCTCATTAACACGTCAAAATATCTTCCGACTTGGTGACTGTCTTTGTGATATTGGGCATTTTAGTATTGCATAAACAGTTAATATTATACGCCTTCTCAATTCTGCTAGTTAGTGATGCACATTTTGTCCTGGAATAGATGCAAGAGACAAGGGATTGCAACGTTACCGAGGGAAAGATGGGCGAGGATCATTCATTTTCTGTACCGCTTTATCTAATTCAGACAGACAGCTGTAGAAACAACTAAACTGCAAAGGCTGGTCCTTAATATAGGTGAAAAATAAGCAATAAAAAGAAATATAAATGAAAACAAATTAAGTGAGAACCCATAGCACACCTGAGTTCACAATGATGGCACGAGATTCATGCAGGTCTCGTCTGACCATAAGGTCAGATGTTAGACAGACGCAGTCTATCTGAACAAGCCTTTTGTGAGCTTTAGTGTAGTACATACATACATACACAAGCATCTAGCTTTTTCACTCCTGAATCAGCAAATCTTTCAGATAATTTAATGAGGGAGTCACCATGATGTAGAGCCAATGTAAGCCAACTTTATTCCACATAATGTGCATCTGACTGTTTGCCAGTTAACTGAAATAATTCAGTATTTCCCTTTGGATGGTTGCCAAAAATAGGTTAGACTTGTTTCTCTGCTTTAGGAGTATACTGTAGTAGTTCAATGTGCACACCATCTCAACTAATCAATAAATCCTAAATTGATGTCTACCAATATCAAAAGTTTTAAACAGAGCCAAAGCATAGACAGGAAACTTAGCAATGTGTGTTATGGGAGGAACAAGATTAGCACGTTAGCATAAGTCTAGTTAGTTAGTCATAAGTTAAAGGAGGAAACTCTGAAATGACCATTTCTGCTTATACATCATTCTTAAGGGTTTAAATAAAGTTTACACAGAAACTTCAAAGCTAAGGTTGAGTCTGTTGACGTAAACAACCTGCAGTTTTTTGCTGCTAATAGCATAGCAAGGCTGACCTAACCAGTTCTTTGTTTATGTTTCTCATCTCACCTGAGTACGTGCACCTGCCAGTGTCTCATTAGATATTCCATGCATACCAGATAATTACTCATACTGCAGCTAATTTGGTCGCTTTTTAGAGGACATCTTTGCCAGAGTTAAAAATGCCCAATAAGTAAACAGGTCATACTTTAAATTTAGATAATTAAATATACTGTCTCATATAGATGATTTATAAAATATTTCATGTTTAAATTGGTTAAAATATGTTTGTGACAAGCAAGTCACTGCTCTGAAGCTTAACATCATATTTAAAGCAATATTGTGTCAGTTCATCTCCTGCACATTTGCTAAATGATCAAATGGCTTAAAATAATTAACGAGAGACCGAATGTGAGACAGAAGCCACTTATAAAGAAAGACATGCACTCGTGGGACTTGTGTGTCTCAAAGAAGCCTTTGAGGAGAAGGGCTTTTCCCAGATCGTCTCTGAAGCAGATAAAGTGGTGAAGGACAACGATGCTCCAGATCAGAGTTTTATTATTAGAACAAAACTACTACAATGATTTTAAAGTATTTGTAAATAGTTTATAGTATTAAAAAAAGGAAAAAATACTATTATTTATTTTCAACTGCCTAAAAGTAAAAAAAAAAAGATTGAGGTTGAGACATGTTATGATTATAACAGTATGCTTATTTTAAATATTTTAAAAACAAATAATTCTATTAAATAAATCAAATCATTCAAATAGGAAGATTAAAACAATGAGAAACTTCACTTAAAAAAAAGATAAATATTTGCTGATGCATCTTCCGAGTAGGAATCTGTTGCCTGGCATTTTACGACCAAAATGATCTACATGAGTCAAAAAGCATCTTTTGTCCTTAACTATGTTAAAGTAACCTCACACATCTGGAGTCTCTTAGATCAACACGCTTCACATCATTGCTGTGCTAAGATGCTTATCTCTATATTTTAGCTTGTTGGCTGCTAAAGATGTTCCAGAAGTATCTGCAGCTTTTAAAACAAGTCCACCTGAATAGGAGCGACTTGCTGCCGTCGCCTCCTCTTTTTGATTGGTTTTGATGATGCAGCAGTTCTGATTTCAGACATAACTTTCTTTTATTACGGCCCAAAAATCAGCTCGCATCTCATACATTTTAAACCAGGTTTTAAGCGGCTACATTGATCGCTTTGGTGATTAACTTGTACCTTTATTGTCATGTCTTATGATTTCATTCCCTGCTCCTGCAACTAACTTAACTGCAGATCAGATACAGAAAAGAAACAGGAGACTTTTGATCTTTTGATCCCAGAAAAATATTTCAAATAACTTTTGTATTTAATTTTATTATTAAACCATTTCAAAAGCGATCTCTCTTTTTTGGTTGTACAGCCCTTTTCAAACCAAAGAAAAAGGTTTATGTAACCAGAGATTATATCCGGTCTGCCATGTGGCAAAAATAAAAATAAAAATGCAACATATATTTAACTTAAAAAAATTTTACATAAGGAAATAACCAAAATCACCATCATTAACTGTATTCCCAAAACAACCCCAGAGCACATTGTTCACTGCCAAGACCAAACAATAGGGTTGTTAATACAACTAGCAAAATGCTCTTTAAGCATCTTTACAATAAACAAGCAGACTTAATTCCTTAATGCTGCACAGGAGTAAAATATTATCAGAATATATCTACATTAAACATTTTACTGATGCTGCCATGAAGCTGATTGATTATAATTAATCCTTTTTTAATGGAACCACATTTCACAGAATATGTTTCTTTTTCTTTCCAATAGTTTTTGTTTATTTTTAATGCATAATTTAACAGTTTAAATGTATATATTTAATAGCTTAGATTTTTTTTATAATGATTAACAAATGCATTTTTCCTTTGCTGTAAATGTGAGGATAAAGATAACACATGTAGCAGTTTAACACAAGACAAAATGCCATTTAAGTAGAATTTAGTGCAGTTATACATGTTAAGAAGTGGTTGCCAGACCACGTGGACAAAAACCTGCTATGGTCACTGCTGCTGTTGGCAGAAAACACATAAACCTCCCCTCCTCCTTTAGTTAATGTTTACTTGTTTGTACAGACAAGAGGACACTCACAGAAGTCTTATTTCACACGAAGTTCTTCCTTCTCGTCCACATTTGCTTAAAGGCTGAAGCTGAAAGGAATTCTTCTTCTTCTGTGGACGACATGTCGGTTCACAAACAGGATCTTGTAGTTGCATTAGAGCAATAAAACATCTTATTTCTCCTAAATCAGCATTTAATAATCAGAATGCAGTTAAACTACAGATCTAAACAACCTGGACTTCACTTTCTCATGATTCACAGGAGAGTTTCAGTAATTCCTACTTACATGCTGATGTGGGTTAGGGTGGAGAGCAGAGAAAAATGAGGACAGACGTTGAGCTGTTTCCCAGGAAGGCAATTTACTTTCAGTATCTTCCTGTGTCATGATTCTTAAAGAGACAGATACCCGTTTTTGTGCGTAGTCAGGAGCTTACGCATGCTTGGATTGTACATAGTGAAAGCTGCTTTAACATTCAGTATGATGCACAATGTCTCAGAGTGCTCTTTATTATTTATAGTTCCATGCTAGATCACTGTTTTAGTTCAGGACATTTCTCACACTCTCAAGCTTTTACTTCCTCTTATCTTCCCATAAACCAGACCCAGTGTGTCTGCGTTTGTGGCTCTGTGGTGGTCACACCAAAGGAAAGTATGTGTGTGTGTATGAGCTGGGCACAAGGTTTTGCAGTGAGCAGATAATGTTTCCGGACAGCCGAGCTGTGTGTGTTGCAGAGATAAGGCTGTTGCTCTCTTGCTAAAACACCTCCACCATTAATCATGGACCAGTAGCAACTCGCCCTCGAAAAGCACCGAAAGCTTCAGAGAGGAAGAAGTACTGAAGTTCCTAAGAGAGAGAAACACCGCAAGAGGAGAAGATATGTCGGTGCAATTGATAAAAAAGTGTAATATTATTTTAGTTTTTGTTTTAGGGGAATTTTTCAGGCTTTTTGTCTTCACAAGACATGAGGAAAAAAAGTGGAGTTAAAGGGGAAAAACAATGCTAGATGTCACCTCTTATTTCTTCACATACCGCCAGGAAAATGAGAAACTGAAGCAGTAATTTCAAGAAACATTAGGAAATATAAATGGAAATGGAGTGTATAAACAGAAATAATGCAGTTCTAACATGCTTGAAAGTTAATGTCAAGTATGATCATCTTTATTCCAATAATCCAGTCCGAGCCCCCGTAGTCAGCCTTTCTTGTCTCTCCTTTAGTTAATCTGCAGGAATAGTTGTTCAGGCTTCTTGAAAGGTCATTTTAAGCTCTTCTATGAATGTTAAACAACTCTTGAAATGTTCATTTAAAAGGGACATTTGCATGAACAGCCATGAAGGACACGCTCAGCTCTCCACTTATGTGTCACGAGACAGAGCTCCATTAAAGACAAAGTCCAGAGCTTCATCGGCCAATATGAGAACCAGCACCTTTTAAAACATGAAAAAAAGTAACAACTCTCATCATGTGATTGTTAAGAAAAGTTTGACATTTTATTTACATTTAAAGTCTATCAGATGTTTTTGAGCAGAAGAGACATGAAGACTGCGTTGTTCTACCTTCCTGTGGAGGTTTAGCCTCAGTGGTTACCGTTACATGATCTCTTAATTCAGAATTAATCCAAATTACATGAAAATAGTGACTCCGAGCTGAGGTTTACATGGAAACCTCAGCTTCTCCTAATTCTGCTTTAGATCTGGGGGTCGGGAAGGGCTCTGATTGGACAGAGGGTGGGCGTGACATACGGGAAAACAAACTGCACTTTCTGGTTCTTTTCTTAGCTGTTTAATAAGTGTCCAATAATAATATTGGACAAGGTAATGTGCAGAATGACCGGAAGCAACAGAGGCTGTAACTGTAATAATGTGACTTATAGTTTGCATGTAAATTCAAGTTACTGTTAATAAATGCTGCAAACTCAATGCTTTTTACCCATAATGCACCGCAAAATACAGTTAAACTAAATAAAATGAACAAACATGCTTTCAGCCCCTGTTTATGTAAAAATCTGATTTTATTACATCTTTTGCATTTGCTGCTGAATCAACATAGAAAATGGAAATAATTTACAGTCAGGAGCTGCCAACAAAGTGTTTGAATTACATAATTTAAAATGGCTAATTTAATTAGTTTTAATACAACACAGCATCATCTGTTGAGTGAGATGTTTTTGTCCCACATTAATAATTAATTATTCAGTGTTTAAATGACCTGTCAACATAAAAGCAAGTTTTCTTAAAATGGACATAATCGGTTAAAGGAGAAGAATAAAAATGAGTAAACAAGCAGCCATGTCATATCTTAAAACGACAAAAATAAGGATATACTGCTCCAAACCACTTTAAAAGATTAGAAGGCACTATGAAGATGTGTGGGCTGCTCGAGGTAGTTGCTCAGTACTGGAAGCGCAATAAAAGCCTGGAAGTACGATCAGAGGAAAAGAACGACTAAAAAAAAACTGAATCCCTCGAGAGCCCCAAAGGTTTAAACAGAGATCCAGAGCTACTCAGGCAGATCACTGCTGCATCTTCATGTCCTTCATCCTTATTTTGAACATAAGAGATGCACCTTTCCCTGTTTCAGAGTTCTCTGTTTGTTCATTTCATTTTTTTAATAAGCTGCAGCGCGTAACCTGCTTTACATTTTGTGGCCTAATTTGTCAACATTTTGATATCAGCAGTTTCTCTCCCAGTCTTTCTTCACTTTCTCTTTCTCCTTGATGGATTTACTAAAGGTACACTGCATGAAACCGGTTAGATGTCATGCGCCGATCAGCAGGGGCGACTGCATGTGTCAGGATCCTGCTGCATTACTGGACAGTTTATGAGAATCATCCATATTCGCTTTTATGCTGAGATGGCTTACAGACATGGGGATAATGTGATTTCAAGGCTCGTTCCACTCCTCTCTCTTCTCCTCAAACTGTCCTTTTTATCCACTCTGACCCAAATCCTCACTTCATCCATCTTATTCTTTTATCTTCATCACCACTTACTCCCCCTCGCTCCCTCTTCTTTCAGTGCCTCTGTCCTGCTCTGAGGGGTTCACAGAGCTGGGATACTACAACGGCACCGTGTCCCAGACTGACTCTGGCGCCCCCTGTCTGAAGTGGACTGAGTTTCCAGACTATGTCATGCAGTATCCGGGCCGTGGGCTGGGGGACCACAGCTTCTGCAGGAACCCGGACCGTGAATCCAACCCGTGGTGCTTCTTCAGACAAAACTCAGGAGCCATCGGCTGGGCGTACTGCGACTGTCATCAGGGTACGTCCGCACATGTCTGAAGAAGAGGAGAATTCATAGCAGGGATGGGTCCTGCAAGTGTTAGGACTTTCCCTGCTGCAACACACCTGACACATCAGACTTTATGAGCACAGCTTAACATCAAACTCTGCACAACTCTATTAATTTCCCACTGGTTTGAGTCAGCTGGTTGCAGCAGGGAAACTCCAACTAGGACCCGGAGCTGCCCATTTAACAAAATCCCTTTTCAGGTGCGACTCGTCTGGTTGGCAGTTCATCCTCTGGGAGTGGGCGGGTTGAGGTTTACCTGAATGGCCAGTGGGGGGCGGTGTGCAACTCTCACTGGACAGACAGAGATGCCAGTGTGATCTGCAGGCAGCTGGGTTTGGGGTAAGAGAAGAAGAAAGTATCAGCGCAGCATCGCAGTGATGTATGACTTCTGCTACAGATTCACCTTTGTTTGTGTTTGTTTGTTTTCAGAGAGATCGGCACCGCTGCGCAGCAGTCCCAGTTTGGCTCCGGCTCCGGCCTTTTCCACTATGAGCGTCTTGGTTGCCGCGGGGATGAGGACACCTTGAGCAAGTGCCGAAGCAGGACGTTCGTCACGGGTGACTGCAGCCATGGCAACGAGGCAGCGGTGTCATGCACGGCACCAGAAGGTCAGTGTAACTTCCCCGTCGTCATGGCAACCAGACCTGATTGTTACCATCATGCTTCTTGATTTATTTGAATCGAGAGGAGCCAGATGAGGTGGGTCGGGCATCTGGTTAGGATGCCTCCTGGACGCCTCCCTGGTGAGGTGTTCCG
>JBAMHV010000023.1:5616924-5630035 GCA_037177535.1 Pseudomugil gertrudae
ATACATCTTTCCACAGTGTTTCCTTCCTATATTTTTATTCTGTTATGTGCTTTTAATGTTTTGCTTACTTTCTTTTAGTGTCTTATGTGTGTACAGTGTCCTTGGGTGCTTTGAAAAGGCGCTTTCTTTAAATAAAATGTATTATTATTATTATTATTATTCCTCCCACAGGTCACTGAAGAGTAAAACATCATTACGTTACAATGAAGAGCATGTTGTCAAAATGAAGCAAAGTATCAGAAACTGTTTTTACCATTTTCAGATTACTAATTTATAGCTGACTAATTAGTTTATTAGCACAAATATACCTGAAAATCTGTTCACGTGTGTGAACGTAACCAGAGCTGAGCTGGGTTATATGTTTATGCAGGTTCTATGATGGACTGTGCACACTCACTCTTCAGATTAGAAAATATATCCCACATACAGACGTTTTACGTTTCTTTTTACTTCATATTTCATTTAAACTCTTTTGCCTGTAATGCCTTAAGACTTTTTTTTTTGGTAAAGACCCTACAAACCCAGCGCAGCTTCAGATTAGATCTCTTCTCAGAAGATCAGGTCTGGATTCTCCATCAGTCACTACATGAACTTCTGTAGTTTCACGATTATTTAGCGTTTACTTTTTTATTTTTAAACTTTCATATTTTCTCCATACCGACTAAAGAGAAGCTCCCGCTGACTGTGATGTCACCACCTTTGTGTTTGACCATTTGGGGGGTAATAAGGACGAGACACTTTTACATTTTGTTACTGGGTAAATTTTTCATTCATAAATGTAGATATTATAAGACCAAACCTTTATGGACTCATTGGAAAAATGATTTAAACTTATTAGGTAAGTCTCTAAAACTGATCAAAAAAAGAAAGCCTTAATGTAATTTTCATTACTGGAAAAATTTCATTTGAGCCAAAACAGGCCGTGAAAGATTTTTTTTTTCTTCACCTTGTTATTATTTTTTGTTGTTGTTGTTTATTTGTTTGTTTTGTCTTTGTGTTTTGTATTTGTTGGTCACATTTTCAAGAAAAAGTTAAATATGTTCTGTTATTTCTTTTTGTGGTCAGTCTATGCTGAAAAAATGTAAGAATATACTGAAATAATGTATGCCATGTACTTCTGTATATCTACTTTCATTAATATTAAAAAAATTTAGTCATTCAGCTTATTCTAAAACTTTTCTTTAATCTCCAGCTTGTCCAGTGTCCTTCAGTAAGAAACAGTCTTTCTGAGAAATCAACAACTTTTTAATGAGATAAAGAAAAGTTTGCACACGTGGTGAATATAAACCTAACAATACATGCAAAGTTAATCCAATATAATAAATCTTCTTAGTATTTGCATTAGTCAGATTTTTTCCTTTGTCATTTTATCATTTTGACGTGATAAGAAAACATTTAACAAAGATGTGATTAATGACGTGTCCATCTCTGACCCTGCAGAATCTCATAGCTTTAAACACAAATCCTCCTGAAATGCAAAACTTTGGATCTTCTGATTGGATGAAAAGTTTCTTCCCTGATACCTACACAGCATGAACCAGTTTGACATGGGAAATGTGTGTGTGTGTTGCAGGGGTGTAGCGAAGGCGTGGTCCTGGGCTCATTTCGGTCAAGGTTCAGGCCCCATCCTGCTGGATGCTGTGAAATGCACAGGAAATGAGCTGTTCCTGGGTCAGTGTCCCCATGGCGAATGGGAACAGCACAACTGTGACCACATGGAGGACGCTGGGGTCTCCTGCAGCCCTTATACAGGTACAACATGCGCGCACACACACACACACACACACACACACACACTGAGCTTCTGTGTGCGCTGCTAAGCTTAAAGCTGCTATTTATATCTACCGTACATCAATAAATCATTACCTCGTGAAGCGGCAGCATCCTGTATGAGACAAGCAGGAGCTGGATTTACGGGGGCTGATAGGAAACAAAAGCATCCCTGGAACTCAAATCAGATCAATAATTAAGCAGAAAATTATACTTTCAAATTAGTGACTGTGAGAGCGGTCACAGAGTCTCGCCTCATGACTTCAGAGACAACTGTGAAACTGTTTCAGATGGTGTGGTGCGCCTGGTTGGAGGAGACAATCCCTGGGAGGGTAGAGTGGAGGTGTTTCACAACGGGGACTGGGGCACGGTGTGCGACGACCACTGGAGCCAGCAGCATGCAGACGTGATCTGCAGACAGCTGGGCTACAGGTAGGAATACTAAAGTATGCAGAGAGGCTTTTGCTTCAACCCACAGAGGGGTGATCTGTTCTCCATAAACACAGCTCCATTCGTGCTGCATTCTCAGTTAACTTGTCTTTTACGGCACTCATCTGCACGGGATCAGTGGAGAGCCAGTGGTGAGGGGCAGGGAGATGAGCTGGGGTTAATGACAGAGCCTGATCCTCATACTAAATCTGAAGTCCAGCATCTTTTATTAACAACAGATTTATTAACCAGATCAGCCATTTATCTTTATTGAGTCCAATAACACTCAGCAACAATCCGGGGAACATGTAAAGTCAAGAGAAACAGGAGGAAGCTCGGTGAGACCAAAACACGACAGGATCTGCAAAAGCAGAAGGTTTTGGCTTTTCTAAGCTTCATTTCTTTTTATCATTTTAATCTATATAATGCTTCCTCTGCAATACTGGTTCACTTCCAGTCTTTAGATCCAAACTCAAGACTTCTCTTTGCCAAATCTGCTACTCCCTGTGATCCTCCCACTAAACTGTGTCCTGTTTTATACGTTTTTATATTTATTGTTGTCAACTGTTGTAGTTTTATTTAATTCTTTGCATTTTTGTTGTGTAAAGACACCCAGAAAAAATGGTTATTTTTATTATTAAATAAATAATAATAAATAATAATAATAATAATAATAAAAATAATAAAAATAGTCATTTATTTTTTATTTAAAATATTATTATATTATATTATATTATATTATATTATATTATATTATATTATATTATATTATATTATATGTGTTTTCTTTTGCAAACTAATATGTTTGCAGCCCTGTGAAAATGAAAATATATCTTGTTCTATCAGTCTAACATAAAACATGATCTGGTTCTTATGAGGTCTTTGGTAAATACAGCTTCAGATAAACGAGTAATTGATGTGGAGGCATTTAGGCTCACTTTCTTCATGATATTCTCAGTTATTTAGCATTTATTTAGTGTGTGAATCACTCCTCTCATGTAGACATTAACTTCTCTTTCTTCACCTTCAGGGGTCACGCTGAGGTTGCACCGGATGGGATGTTTGGCGAAGGCGTCGGTCTGATCCTTCTGGACGACGTCCAGTGCGAAGGATCCGAGACGTCCCTGCTGGACTGCCAACATGGGATTTGGGGACGGACGGACTGCTCCCACAGTGAGGATGTCGGCGTTCGCTGCAGAGGAAGATCCAGTCAGGAGACCAATGAAGTGCCGGTTATCGCACCTTCCACAGGTGAGACGAGATCACGTGTAGCTAATTTCAACCAGGATTGCTCAACCTTTTTTAAAATTCCTCTAAATGTCCCATCTAATTTGGGCTTTTGAGTAATAAATCGAAGAAGTTAGTGCATATCTTTTGTTCATATATGTCTTATGAGAACACTGAAGTACGACCATCTCAGTGTGAAAAGTTTACTTCACTATAAAATGAAGATTGTTCTCTGTCTGGCCGTTCCAGGCAGGCGTCCTGCTACTCCTGTCACCATGTTCAGACAATCAGAATGAGAATAGAGGCTGCATACAGACAGGGCAGATGACATTTAACATTATCAGGGGAAACATAACGTACTCTGTCACTGGAGACTCGGCTGTGTGGATGCTCAGACATGAATATGAATGAGTGTTCTTTCTGCCAGGTCCCCTGGTTCGTCTCATGGGTGGCAGCAGCAGGAAGGAAGGTCGAGTTGAGGTGTATCTCCATGGCGACTGGGGGAGTATTTGCGACTCGGGTTGGAATGACTTAAACGCAGCGGTGGTGTGCAGACAGCTCGGACACAGGTTTGTTATTGCATTTGTGTGCATAACAATTTAACTGAAAAAAAAGTGCAATAGATGATATCTCATTGTTTTTTTTCAGTGGTGGAGCCGTGGCAGCAGGAGGGTTCGGTCAAGGGAAAGGACCCATCCACCTGGACCAGGTGAGGTGCACGGGAAAGGAGGAGTTCCTGGGAGAGTGTCCCTCTTTGGGTCAGAGCCTTCAGGGCTGCAGACGCATGGAGGATGCAGGCGTGAGGTGTGATGTCACGCAGCGGGATTCTGCGGCAAAGGCAAGGCCCGAGGAGCTGAGCTGCGGGTTGAGAAAGCTGGTTGAGGAGGAAGGCAAGAGGAGGAAACAAGGAGAAGGAAACATGCTCAGGTAGGATGAGAAACAGACAAAGACTAAGCGAAACATTCTGTGAAGTCAAGCAAAGAAACACGATGGATTTTTAATCCATGTGTTTGTAATGTCTCTCAGGACTTCATGGCCATGGCAAGTGTCTGTGTGGCTTCAGTCCCAAGACAAAGCCGGTGGCCCCCTCTGCAGCGGCACGCTGATCAGCCCCTGCTGGGTGCTGACGTCTGCATTCTGCCTCAGCAGGTAAAAACCTGAGCTAAACTAAATCACTTCCTGTACGCAGGAGATCGCTTCACATGAAAGAGTTTTCCTTCCGTCTCCCTGCTGCAGGTTTGGCAGTGAACCATCCAAGTACGTGGTGCGTGTAGGGGGGTCGGAGCAGGCGCTCACCCCAGAGCGGGTGGTTGTTCACAGGAAGTTTAAAGGGCAGAGTGGAGGCCATGATGTTGCTTTGCTTAAGCTGCCGAGCACCAAAGGTCACTGCCTGACTTTTGACCCGGACACTAACGCAGCATGTCTCCCTGCTGCGGCGGACATCACAACAGATACAAAGATTCCATCTTCATGTGTTGTCATGGTTACTACAAGCTGGGCAGGACCAGGTTTGTTTCTCTCTGCTTTTTTAAAGATAATGTGTAATTATGTCACAAACAGCTCATTTCAGCGCAGCTTCTCTGGTTCACTATGAGGTACTTTTGGTCTTTTATTTTGAAAGTGTTTTATATTGAAGCCTCATGCAGCTGCAGGAATGCTAGATTGAGTGTCACCTGGTTAACAGAGGGATATTATAGGCATTATAGAATGAAGTGATATGAGGAAGCTGCATGGTGGTGGTTAGCACTGCAGCCTCACAGCAAGAAAGTTACTGGTTCGAGCCTCGGCCTGTGTTCGCATGTTTTCTTTGGGTATTCCAGCTTTTTCCAACTGTCCAAAGGCATGCATGGTAGGTTGTAGTAGGAGTGAATATGTGTGTGACTGGTTGGCTGTCTCTCTGTGTTGGCCCTGTGCTGGCCTGGTAACCTGTACCGTGCCTCTTGCCCAGTGATCGCTGGGAAAGGTTTCAGCTGCACGCGACCCTTCATTGGAAAAACGATGGTGTTATAAGGAAAAAGTCTATACAGCTTCATCTGGAGTCTAAGTTTGGAGGAGAAACAAATGAAGGAGGCTAGATAAGTTTAGAGTGATGAACTTCACCCTGGAAATAAACACGGCTCCCCGAATGTTAAACTTTTAGATATAAGGAAGAAAATTCCAGGATTGTGCCCATAAATGCTTTTAATTTGTGAACTGAAGTGTTTGGTTATCAGTAAAGCATCTAATCCTTTCTAGATTTCTGACATGTCTCTTTTTTATTTCTCCTAGACTCTATTATTGCTTCCTGGGTCCCCGTGATGTCGTCATGGCAATGTAAGAAGCGCTATGGCAACAGCTTCTCCACTCATAGCACCCTATGTGCTGGCAGCCCTCCAGACACAAGTCTCCTCCATGGCAACGGTTGCCAGGGCAACTCCGGAGGTGGGCTGGTATGTCAGGAAGAGACAGGACGATGGGTCCTTACCGGGGTTGTTGCCGGGGGTTACGACTGCGCTGACCCTTCCTCTCCTGCTCTGTACACAAGAGTCAGCCGCTTCAAGAGCTGGATTGACGAGGTTATTGACACACAAGGACATCCAGCGGAGGCTTACACACACACGCAAAACGACCTGACGCATGCCGACAGTGACCTCACACACACACAAGAGGAGCACGCACACAACGAGGCCGAAGATCAGCACGTCCACGTGCACAGCAAGCTCAAGCACATTCACAATGACATCAGCGAGATTAAACAGAAACACACACACACTCATTCACACACCAAAAGCACACACGCTTTCTACACAGAAGATGCCAACACAAACAAACAAATGGAGGTCTGACTGAAGCCGTGCCATTGGTTACCACCTGTGCCATGTGACCACCTGAGAAAGGAAGAAGGATGACAAACGCAAAGAAAAGATGCTCCCAGCTTAAAGTCTCACTCAGATCTGAACTCAGTAATGTGAATTTAATGTGTTTGGTAGTTAAAGATGAGTCCAGCCGTGTGTGTCAGAGAAATGGGGATGCTTTATTATACATGTGGTTTAATGGAGACTAATGGGACCTTTATGATGAAAGATGATGCAGATTTTTCAGCATGCTGATTGGCACCTTTTACTGATAATAAAAAGCCCGAAATGGACAAAAATCTGCACAGCATGCATTTAAAAGACAATTGCATTAAATATCTGAGGGATATTTATGAAGGTCACCCAAGAATCTATGCTAATTCCACCTATTTATGTTTCCTCTGTGTGAGCTATAAGAAAACTGCAAAAAACTAACTTACAGGACATCTGGTATTTAGCTAAGTTATTATAATATATTAACACTAAAACCAGGTGTAAATCCAAATATTAACCGACTAGAAATACATGCATTATGTGCATTATGTAGCCCCTAAACCTCTGCTCCTAATGGGAATAGATCCCAGTTTTCCAGTGAAATCTAATCATTCTCTGCAATCCACGGCAGATAAGGGATAAAACTAGAATCCCACGTAAATTAACTGCATCGCCACATGAGACAAACAGAAACAGACCTGCTGTTCTGATAATAGAAACTGATTTCTGGAATTGCAAAAGCAACCGCTGAAGCACAGCATGATGTCTGGTTTCATAGATCATTTAAATGTTCTCTGCATTTGCAGTTACGGTCCTTTAAATCTGTACAGGATGCATCCCTCCTGAAGCCATCGGAAGCCGACTGTCGGGTCATAAATATCTTTTTGTACTACTCTGGATAGATATAGTTGCTCAGATAGATGGTTAGATAGCTGCAGCACCTCGGTTTAAATAGTACTTGTTTTAGATAACTAACATGGTGAAGTTTAATTTCATCTGTTCTGTTGTTTTCTGAGCAAATGTGGGAAGAAACCAGGAGATGGCGCCACTGCTCTATTTTCACAGGGCGGCTGTTCATCAACGAGGCCCTGTTGGTTCTTTTTATACTGTTGCTGGAAGTGTATGGACTTGTGCTCAATGTGCTGTGAACCATTGTGTCGTGAAGCATCTTGTAACCTGTTACCGCCTGTTGTTCTGATCCTGTACATAAACCGTCCTTTCCCAGGCTTGACCCGTTTATCACCCCTGGTTAAAACTGTTCTCTCACCTTTCACAGAGGATTTTTGGTTCAGTTGTTTTATTCTATTAAAAAAGGTCCCTAAAATAAGGACTTTCAGATTAAATAGAGAACAAACACATGAAATTATTCAATCATGAGGGAACTGAAATAAATATTTTTTCTTACTTTTATTGCAGCTTTAATGCTTTGAGATATCCGCTTCCCTTCCCAGAAGCATACTTAATCAATCAGGTACTAACTTCCTGATATAATAGTTAACAAGTCAGACTCTTTCTTATATCTAGCATACTTTTATTGGATTCTTTGCTCTGTTTCAAAATCAAAAAAGTGTATAAACCTGTGCAGTTAGTGTTAATCCCCCCCTTGTCCTTCACTTGACATGTCTTGACTTGTTATATTAATGTTTTCTTGGACTTGGAGCAGCAAACAAAGCTTTTTATCAGCTTCCTAACTGGTTTACTTTTTTAACAATTGCTAAATTTAACTTTCATCCACCCATTCTTCTCTTTAGGAGTGTTTTTTCCTCAGTTCGCCCGTATGTTTCCCATTTTATGTGCACAGATTCTCGGCTCAGCTGATTGGAAGGAGCCACCATTGTTTTGTCACACTTCTTTAGAGCGCTCTTGTTAGGCTCATGTTCAGCTCATCTGCAGAACTCCGTATTATATATAAAACTTTGTCCAGAAATACACGATGACTGTTATTTTCCCACCATTTGATCTTAAAATCGTATGTTTAAAACCATTTTTTTCTGTAATTTCTGTGATGTTCAGTATTAAAATGAGCTGCGATGAACTGGCGAGCCATCCAGGATGCACCCTGCCCCTTGCTGATGATTGCAGGATAGGCTGCAGCTTCCACACGACCCTGAACTGGATTAAGTGGTATAGAAAATGATGCATGAATGAAATGAAATCCTCTGAGGAAGGGTGAAGCCATCAGACTTAGCCAGGTGGTTTAAAGGCTCTTGTAAATACTACATGTCTCCAGGAGGGCGGTGTGAGGTTGCAGAACAAATATTCTTTACCTGTGTTGGACATGTCCACTCCTCCTCTTCCTCTGTGTACTGTGCTAAATCATGGTTGAGTATTAAAGCATATACCTGGTGAAAACAGCTCTGGGCTGCTGTGGTCACTTTTCAGAATGAGCTTAAACACAGTTTAAACAGAAAGAAGAGGACCGAGAGGAGGCTCTGATGGATGGATGACCTGTCCAGGGTGCAGCTTCTGACCCTGATTTGAACCAAGCGGCACAGAAAATGAATGAGTGAAGGATTTGTAGAGGAGCAAAAATGTGGAAATATCCCTTTTTTATTCCTCTTAGACAAATAGAAACATACTGAACCCACACGGATTGTGAATGTTGGGGAAAACAGAGCTCTTACAAGCCTTTTATTGCCTTCAAAGTAATTGAAAAGTAAATCTGCTTAGCTGCTGCTCTCAGCCACCCATGAGCACTGTTAATCGCTTCTTTTGTTCCTCTCTGGAAACCACAGCATCAACGGACACCCTGGGAGCGAATCGGCCAGCGTTCACTGAAAACCGTACACATGATTATTCATAATGAGGTGGCCGTTTGGCATTCAGCTGATTAAGAATCACGACTAAATAAATGTTCCTATAAAGGATTGTGGTTGCCAGTATAAAACATTAATGGTGCAGTGTGGTTTTATGACAAATGCTCCACACTGAAAACATCTGTTGCTTCTTCGGTCAGTGAGTGGTTTACGCAAGTTCTTAAAAATGAATTATTGATGGAGGAAACATTTACGCGTGCCATTAGACCCACTCTTCTTAAAGAACCTTTATGGTTTTTCCCTTTTATTTCACACAATAATTGAACTAAATGGATTCTTGTCTCCAGTGTGGAACAGCTTCCCAGTCCAGATTAACGCCACACAGTTTGTGTTGTACATGTAGCATCTTCTCAGAGTAGTGTGAAGCATTTTGGTGCGGTGGTTAACGCTACAGCCTCACAGCTAGAAGGAAGGTTGCAGGTTTGAGTCTTGGCGTTTCTGTGCATGTTCTCTGTGTACTCCGGCTTCCTCCCACTGTCTCCAGACATGCATGTTAGGTTAATTGGTAATTTAAAAATGTTCTTAGGAGTGAATTTGTCCGTGTTGGGATGAACTGGTGACCTGTCCAGGGTGTAGCTCACTGATTACTGGGATAGGCTTCACCTACCCACGGCCCTTTATTCAAATGAGCGGTGCAGATAATGGATGGATTAAAAAAAGGTGTATTTTATAATTATAAAGCAACACAAGTGATTCTTAACCTGGTCTCTGCTGAGACTCCATGCATTAGTAAAAACACTGGTACCAATCCAAACTGGTTCTATTGGTTTAAAGTATTGATTAAAAGTCATAGGGTGGTATGCAGAGGTTTATTCATCAACACAACTTGAACCCTCTTAGATTGGCTAGAGGGGATCATCTCATAACACTACAACATAACCGAAGCTGCTTCGGTAACGCTGGGGTGGACTCCATTAGACCACCGATTTCCAGTCCAGTTCTCGTGTCATTTGCCATCCTTCCCTTCAGCCACCATGGAGACCAGTTCCAAAGAGGTGTCAGTGAAAAGAAGGTGTATCAGGTTTTGCTGGATTTTTCTAATGTAAATACTTTTCAGATTCTCTTCAGATAGTTTATTTAAACTCGACACCTCTGCCTGTCTGACCGAGTGTTTGTCTCTGTGATGGACTCACTTACCAGCAGCTGCTGGGATAAACTCTTCCTCCATATTACCCTGTGCTGGGATAAACAGGAATACAAATATGGATGGGCTTCTTCTGTTGTCCTACCTACACAAGCAGATATTTCACATGGTGCCACTTTGAATCACCTTGTTTGTGCCAAACTACAGATTTGATTTCTCAAACTTAATTTAGAAGAATAGAGAAGTACCAACTATAAAGCCATGTGGAAATTATGCTTGTATGAATACATAAAACAGGTTTTTGGAGTGCTGGATGAAGCCACAACACTCTGAAAAACATCTGGAAATCCTGCAAACTCTGTAAAGGCCCAATTATAAATACAGAAATTATTCCAATTAAATCTGAAATTTGCTGCCTTATTTTATATAATTAAACCTTTTCATCCTCCACTGGTTTGGGTCTACACATACAAGACAACTTATGAAAAAAGAAAGGACAATATTAGTGTATTTGTGTGAAATCGAGTGGCTTTTATCCAAAACCGGATTTACAGCAGAGCAGCCGGAGAGGTGGTGGACTGCCATTTAAACCAGAGACAGATGTTCAGAGCGAAGATGATGGACTGCAGGCGTTTCAGGATGATTAACTGCTGAGTCATTCACAAAATCGCTTCAAAAAAAGAAGCAGTACATTCTGCATCTGTATTCAAACCCTCAGGTGAGCAAACATTTGTGTGAGGCAGAACTTCCTGTATGATACTATATAGTTAATCTGGCTTATTCAATATGTTTTACTGTTGGAGTAAAATCACCGTGGTCACATATCTCTCTGAGAGATTAAAAAAAAATGTCTGACATCATTTCCAGGAAGCAACACTGTGGTTTATGTAACGCCAATGACTTGGCTTCCTGCAGCAGCCTTTGGGTGGAGAGCAGCTCTAATTCCCAATCTTTCTGGGGGGGATCTTCTTTATCCAGAGTCCACTGCATGCAACTGTTGAGGTGAAACTGCACGAGTGCGCTGCAGTTTGACCCTGCAGAGCAAGATTGCATCTGTTGCAAAGCTGATTTAGTTAAAGAAGCTGCATAGAAACAGAGGAGGTAAAGAAAGGGTGCAGGAAAGGCATATTGGACAGCACGCAGGTGTTCACGGCTCTCATTGCACCGACTGAATCAGAGCTCGTTGGGATTATTAGGAAGAAACGGGGGGCAATCAAGATGATAGCCAAGGGCGTCATTAAAGCTCTTGAGCAAGAAATTAGCGCGCTGCAGGGGGAAGGTGCAGGGAGCAGGAGCAGCTCTCACATGACGATTCTTTCTGCTTGCTTTTGAGATCATCGTCTCTGCGCAACCTTCAGCGCATGAATAATGAGCTCCGGCTCCACAGCAACAAGGACAAGCATCAGAAACTTTAGAACTTTCTAACTTTGAAGACGAGTTTAACAAATAAAATGAGAGGATGAGGGATACATGTGGCCCTGGACTCCAACACTGCCCTCACTTCCACGACAGGAAGAAGAAAAGGAGAGCAACAGGCCCTGTAATTACAAGGTTCACAGGGTTACTTGTGGCATAGAAAGGCTATTTCTGAGGGAGGTTTTTGAGGAGAAATAGGTCACTGGAGCTGTTAACAAGTCTGCAGACAGGAAAGGTGGGTTTAACTGAACATCAGAGCTCAGAGGTGGTTATAAGGCACCTGTCTTCCTCCTCCTACACAAGCAGGATGTTTGTGGAAGGTTTCCTTTATAATGATGCAGAGGACAAGTCGACCCTTTCCTATCATTCATTGACTACACTCTTACTACAATAAGTCTGTCTATACGTATACACAGCATTACAATAAGATCGCTATGTTGTTCTTCACACCTGCACAAAGCCAAAGCCCGAGATACGCTGGTGTCGTCGAATCCCATTAAGAGTGCTCCGGACTTTCTAAACCTGGCTCTAAGAGTCAAGCCGATTAGCTGGAGTCATTAGTAATAAAGTCAGGAGCCTTATAAACACTTTACACTTTACGCTGCAGACACATGAAGAGAGGTCACTATGTTCGGATTATTCTCAGCAAAACAAAGATGCATTCTACAGTTCTGTATTTGTGCATCAATTCGCCTTAAATTCAACTAAATAATAAATAGAAAATGAAGAATTTAGCTGTGGTAAACATGCTCTAATCAGCTGTTATTTACATCTGTGTTAGTAGCTGTTTTCTTTTGCTCGTATACTGGTGGGACGGCTGCGAAGCCCCTCTGTCTCCAGAGATGATGGCTGCTAATGAATGGATTACATGCAGACTCATGGGCTTCCGTCTCAGCACTGACTGAGGACATCACATCATTATTAAGCTACTTGATAGAACAACAGTAACAATAATCCTTGGTTTTGTGTTAAAACTTGATGCTGCTGCTGTAGAGAACAGGAAGGACTTAACTTGTACTGGTCACAAATCTGCTAATGATAATGTTGCAGCAAAACGACATTATATAATGTTTAACACACCATCTTAAGCACAAATCAATCTAGTTTTCAGAGAAAAGCTCAGCCTTGTTACTGCCGAGAGATTCATTTAACCTCGCTAATTTTGGTTAACCTTGCTTTAAAAAGGGACATGTCATGCAAAATCCACTTTTTTAGCCCTTAAATACATGTTTTTGTGCACTTTTAAGTGTTTAGGAATACAGAAAATATAGATCTATTTCCTCCTGATGCTGCGCATATATCTTAATCTTTGCGGTCATATGTTTAATTTTCTCTATTACGTCACAGTATTTGCTGTGCTGCCAAACAAGGTCGTGCACTTCCTGTAATCAAATTAGTGAATATGATACAGTGACATTTATAGTAAACTTACCAATAAAATGTTTCTCTGCCGGGAGATTAGCTTATTGCTGCTATCAAGCTACAAACATGGCGGAACAGGGTAGAGTTGAACTTCCTGTGACCTGGAAGGGGGCGGGGCA